>LPNX010228475.1:464451-592500 GCA_001517045.1 Pseudotsuga menziesii
CTATGATTCCTTACCTTCTAGTAGATTGGCAATTTTAAAAAAAAATTACTTATGTCTTTGTTTACAATATATAGAATTAAACATGTGTTGATACTCTGTAGTTATGGAGACATGCCAGCTCATAATTTTCTTTAGAGGGAGTGCCAAAGAACATCTGGTAGTGTCATAGCACGTATCACTATGATTCCTATGGTTCAAGTATTTAGAAACAACCATGGCATTTCATAAGTTTAGTATCATATCATAAGATGATTAGTAGAATGTTATTAGATATCTAGGTGCTTTTTAAGAAGATGGATGTAGCCATAAGATACCATTGTTTTAACACCTCTATATCCCCGATTAGGCTGAAACAATCTAAATATGCACCACCCTTTATTTTATTACATTTGCATGGTATTAATATTTGTTATCCAGTGTATATTGCTCACATGCACTGTAGAATGCCATCAAGGTGAGATAATTGCTACTATAATATTTCTTATTGGTATTGCCTGAGCTTATTTTTTTATAATCATTATTCTAGTATGGCTTTGATTAATTTAAATATTTGTAGTGTCTTTTCAAGCATACTTTATAGTTTATTCTAATCTAATATTATGTTTTCAAAATCATCACTATTTCACTATACTAGTAGTAATTACTATTTTCTATTATGTATCCATGCATAGTGCCCACCTAGATGAGCACAAATTTATNATGGTTTTTGCAGCTGGTACCTTTGGAGCATTGGATAGACTGGGGGCATACATCTTTTGTTAGAGCAAATAAAATGTCTTCATATCATCATTCACCTACCTAGTGAATTAGACCATGACTTCATGACTCTAGTGGGCCAAACTCCATTCAATTTGACCACCTGAGTCACCCTAGAGCTTCTTGAAAGCTCCTAAGATTCTAACCTACTATTCTGCTATTTTTAAAACTCATGAAGTCTATTTTGGCATATGAGGGCAAACTCCTTCAATTAGGGAATATTTTATTTGATTTTAGGTCCCACATTGGAAGTTAGAGTTGTGGAATGAATTTGGGGAGTTTACTCCATAGTAGCATAATTTGGTCGTATTGGCATTTTGTGTATGGAAATTCCGAACAAATTTGAATTCATCCAATATTCGATCTATATGTAATACGAATACGTGTTAATTTTGAAAATTAATTTTAAAAAGCTAAATTTTACTTATTCAAACACTATAAAATAATTCCTTTTCAATGTCATACTTCTTAATTCAATTTAATAGGAATAAAATACGCCAAAGAAAATAAATATGCGAATATAATAGCAACACTAGATTTATTGGTTACCAAAACCATGTGCCAAAAACCACTTACATCCTTGATCATTCCAAAGTCAAAGTTAACCCTAACACAATTTAAAGATTCATTAATTAATTCCAAATGTAAGTAGTGGTAAATATTATTTACTTTATTTTTAAAATAATTAATAACTATTAATAAGTAAGAGTTTTATCTCTTGCTCTAAGGGTGTTATATATATTTTTTTTTAAAGACTAATTTTGGTTATAAGAAATATGTTTAAAAAAATAATGATTTTTTTCAAGTTTAAAATTTAATGGTTGATATTCAATATTTCATTAAAAGTATTGTATATGTTTAACTATATATAAATGCTATATATATTGTTGTATGTTTAATTAAAAATATTATATATAAGAAGTCTACTTCCATATTTTATTTGTATTGGATTTTTTCGTTACGTATTTCTTCCTTATCAAATCATATTTGTACTCGAATTATGCTACTATGGTTTACTCCACTACTCAATGCACCTTTTTTTAGCTATTATGAGACAATAACACCTTTCTTGAGTGTTTTTAGGGATTTGCTCCTCATGCATGTGCATTCACTCAATTCCATGTGCCTCATTGAATTAGAACTAGTGGTTGGGAAGTCTTGAGTCAGTGTAACTTTCTTTGGAGAGTGTGCATGACTAAGGGTCTTTGGCTCTAGTTAAGCCTCACTAGCACCTCTTGCACTGCATGAGCAATTAGAATTGTATCCTACCCTAATTTGAATTGCCTTGCCTATTTATTGTAACTCTCTTCATTCATTCAAGCTAAATGTAATACAACATTCTATTTCTCTCATGTTATTGACTTTGCTCTTTTGTGTGATGATTAATGTTTAGCAAATTTGTCGCATGAATTTTTAGATTGTTGATCTCTTTAATAGTATTGCTATCTTGTTTAGGATCTAGATCTGTATGCTCAATTTCTACATGGTATCAGAGCTGTCGAGTGTTAAAGAGTAGATATACAAGTTTTTATAGGGAACATGAAATATGAGGACATATGCAAATCCATGATCCACCACTCAGCTGAGGAAGACCCTTTTATAGGCCTAGAAGAAGAGGTGATCAACAATTTTGACTATCTATTGGAGAGCTTGTCCCAAATTAGGTTCCCATTGAAGAAGACCTCCAGAGTGTCTCTTCATACTTGGGATCTATAAGAGAACTTGTCCCAAATTAGGTTCTCATTGAAGACCTCTAAAATGTTTCCTCATACTTCGGATCTACAACTTTTGCTCTTACAATTCACCAAGTTCCGCACAAAATCTTTAAGGGGTTTCCTCCATTCGAAGCAAGGAGTGGTCAAGATAGTATCATTCAAACACTTCAAAGTGTTTGGATCTTGTGAATGGGATCACATGCACTTCAAAAGGAGTTCACAAAATTTTGTAGAGATCTTCGAAAAGCCCTTCATTGAGAAGCAATTCACCTAGTTGAGAGCTTCTTTGGGAATGAAGGCATCTTCTAAGCTGGCCCATGTGGTTTTTCCCTCTTACTCAGTTTTTAGAGAATCTTTTGTAAATGGGTACCTAATATGGTTGCAAATTGCCGAGACCCATTTTTTCTTTTTTCATTTATTTAGCCTAGTCAGGATTATGGGGGGTGTTAGAACAAAAATACCTCTCTATAGCATCATTCTATTACCTAGTGACTTAGACCATGGCTTTGTGACTCTAGTGGGCCAAACCCCATTCAATTTACTACTTGAGTCACCCTAGAGCTCCTTCAAAGTTCCTAAGGGCCTAACCTGCTATTTTTGGAACTCATGAAATCTATTTTGGCATAAGAGGGAAAACTCCTTTAATTAGGGCTTATTTTCCCTAATTGGTGCAAGTTAGTGTTGTGGATTGAATTTAGGGAGTTTATTCCACCGTTCAGGGACTTCGTGCACCTTTTTTAGCTATTATGAGATAGTAGCACTCTCGTTGAGTGTTTTTAAGGATTTTCTCTTCATGCGTGTGCATTCACTCAGTTGCATGTGCCTCATTATGTTAGAACTAGTGATTGGGAAGTCTTGAGTCAATTTAACTCTATTTGGAGAATGTACATGACTGAATAAGGGTATTTAGCTCTAGTTAAGCCTCACTAGTACCTCTTGCATTGCATGAGCAATTTGAATTGCCTTGCGTTTTTATTGCAACTCTCTTCATTCATTCAAGCTTAATGTAATAGAACATTCTCTTTCACTCATGTTATTGTCTTCTCTCTTATGTGTGATGATTAATGTTTAGCACATTTGTTGCATGAATTTGTAGATTGTTGATCTCTGTAACAATTTCTATCTTGTTTAGTATCTAAATCTCTATGCTTAAATTCTACTTCTTCATTGAGCCTTTTCTCTTCTTGGCATTGGATTACCTGATGGAGATCTTTGGTGGAGGAGACTCAATTATTGGTGCTACTTTCATGCCTTTGTTTGATGGATTAGTCTTTTGACATATGGATGCTTCCTAGTGACTATGTACTATATTGTTATGATATTGGTTTGTCATTAGGAGGGGATGTCCTACATGGTCCCCTTTTGTTGAATGTGTGGTGGGGACATACTTGATGTTTGATAGAGTTAGCTCTTCGCATGTTTCCTTCCTATGTTGTTGGATTTGGTGTGGTGATGCATATTTTATTTGGTGGGATTTCCCTAAGTAATTTAACTTTATAACATTGTAACATTGCTAAATATCACATAGGGGGATTTGTATTTGATGACGCGAGTACTCTTGTAGATGTAGAGTATTTCCTAAGTTTGAGTTAGGGGGGTACTACATGTGTTTCCATGGTGATACAGTCTTTTCTAAGGCTTAATAATATATTATTGATGTATTAATCCCTCGATGGTGGGAACCCTATGTTCAAGCCTAGGTTGAGATTATGTTTTATTATTACCTTGGTACCATGGTGGGTTTGGCTAGGGAGAACAAATTTGTTTCACATGGTACAATGCTTTGATGGAGCATACCCCCTTATCAACACACATGTTGAGGTAAATCATCATATTTTATTATTATTTTCTTGAGTGGAGGGGCCCTCCATTTTGTCTTGGAATTCGTTTGGTTGACTTGATAGGTGGATATGATTTATTTTCATTTGATCTATCTGCTTGCACATTGTGATGAGTTGTACCCACCTTGGAGTATTTTATTATTATTTGGAGGATTTGATATGGTCAAACACCTTGAGAATGAGGTGGTTGCACATTGAATAAAGCACCTTTCTATTTTGGGAGTTTCTTGAAGGTCCCAAGACCTTTGAATAGCTTTGCAGTGAAGCACTCCACCTATTTGGCACCCTTGCTATAGAGTTAGTTCGAGTGACATACTTTGGGAACACATGTGGGAAGGAGATTCTCATTTACATGGTATTTCCATGCCTTTTCAGATGTGACAATGGGATGTATGACTCAGGGAAACCCACATGTGCTTCATGGAGGACAATTAATGCACACATGTGCATGTACGTTGTGGGCCATGGTTGATATTTTGAGGATGTGGTTGAGGAGTGTTATCACCCAAACTTACACCCTTAGAGATAAAGGCCTAAATATCAAGGTTGGGTTTTGGTGAAACTAAGAGGGAGCCACTATCACCTCACTAACCCTCTTTTTCACATAATGTTGAATCTCCTTCAGCTCGAGGGATCCTTTCCTGGATAGGATTGTTGGAAATCGGGTTATGAAATACAAGGTGAAATGAAGAGTATTTCCAGTGAAACAAATTTATTTTAGGTAAAATAAATGAAATGGATGGAAAAACAAGGGACTGATAAAATTTCTCAATACCAAATATGATTTATGTTCTCAATAATCTTATACTCATAAATTAGAAATAGAAATACTTGATATCTTTAACCAATAATGTAGCATAATTGTTATCACAATTCTTGTAGTTTCCTTGTAAAGTGATCCTATCCATGATGGCAAAGGGGAAAGGCACATAAAGTTGTGACCTACACTAGCTAATACCTTTGAAAGTACTCAGAAGTCACACGGACCAAAGCTATCGACACTTTAGACCCAGTGGAGAACTAAGTCTAGGGGGCATCCCTATGGTCAAGATAACCATAAAAATGATGAATTAAAGTGGATAATCCAAGGTATATTCATTGGATCTCTTAATCTAATGGTTAGTTAGAGATTTGATCAATTACTAAGAGATATTGTGTGCCTATGTAAAAAGCCCCAATTTGTCCTAGGGTTTTAAGTACGAAAATTAGATCTAGGGGCAAAGAGGTGAAATTTAATGATACTAGGAATTAAGATGAATTGCTAGATGAATAATATGATAATTGAAAGTGATTCTAGCAATACCCAAATCACAGTTTTGGCTAAAAGAGGGTTTTCCCCAAGGAGGGTGATTTTCCCTAAGAGAGGCCAATGCTTTAGATGTGCAAATGGAGTCCAATTAATTTGAAAATTGGTATATTGAGGTTTTAAGTAATTTCCAACTAGGGTTTTTAATTATAAATGCAGCCACAACCTAGAACTAAGTGAACCTAAAAACTAGGGTTTTTAAGTAGGGATTTTATTTATTTATATTATGTAGGGGAAAGGAAATACTGAAAAATAAAAGATGGAAGAAATTTAACTCACAAGGAAATAAGAGATGCCATGAGATTTTTCCCTTTGTCCAACGTTGTCAACTTGGAAGCTTATTTGTATTCCTGGTTGAAGATTCAGTTTTCCCAGTGTGCCTTCCTGCCAAAGACAAATAAACACAATAATTAAAAACTAAAACCGTGCTTGATTTGAATTGAACAAGAGAGAAATGCTTGCATAAGAAATCAAAAGGAAACATGAATCAAATGCTAAGCAAAATCGGCAAGTAAAACCCCCTGAAGCGATTTGTAGAGAGAGAGAGAGAGACCCTTTTGAGTCTCCCTCCAACAAAAACTCCCTCCTGCAATTTTAGATCACACCAAAGATATGACAATAAAATAAACGACATCCAATGCCCAAAGAGACGTAGAAACACAAGAGTCACAAAATTCTCTGATATTTCACAAGCAATCCAAAAGATCTTCTATTATTATTTCCAGCAAGAGCCAAATTCCCGATGGGATACAATGAGGGGGGTCTCTTCTTTATATAGCTTTTGAGAGATGCAAACCCTATCTACTTCTTCATCCAACGATTGAGATTAAAACATCGTTAACGATGGATATTACATCTTTTATTTTCACATGGATCAATTCAATTGAAGGGGAAGATTACCTCGTAAAGCCCATTTTTACAACATGATAAATCATCGTTTTTGAAAGTTTGACACTTAGGGGACATGGCAGGGTCACTAGGGGGTCCCCCCATACATATTTATAAAGATATGACTTGATTTGCACACTTTTATTTTGGTCATTTTAACCAATTTCAGCCTATGGGGGATGTCCTCCCTAAGAGAGCCAAAATAATAATCTGGAGCATGAAAATGGATGAAACCAATGACAAATGATCTAGAGAGACAAAATACATCATCAATAATCATTTCCTTGCCATTTCCTTGACCACACAAGCCAAACCAATTTATTTAGTGATTTCCATAGTTCTTTTTTAGTGGTACAACCTCTGAAAATATTAAAATCAATCATAACTTTCTTTCGGATCAGAATTGAGGAAAACTGACTGCATAGAAGTGTCCGGAGACATGGTAGAAGGGTACTGGTGACTACGCATACTCATTGATCCACTGAAATGCCAAAAATATCATCATCTCACAATAAAAAAATGGACAGAGTCAATAAAAAATAGTAATAAACTCTAGAACTCAGTAACTGTGATAATCCAATGAAAAATGAGACTGTAGTATTGGTATTGGGCATGTCTAGAGCAAATATAACCAATGTTGATTTTTGTAGTCATGACATTGGGGAACGTGTTTGACTTGGTCAACATACCCAAACAGAAGGTGTGATATTGAACTGAGCTGAACCTACATGCATCTAAGGTAAGAACTGTTCAAGATTTATATTGAAACCCAACTTAAATCATGCTAATCAAAATCATGGTGACAATAATAATAATAATAGTCAGTAAAATATACATGTGTCATTGAACAATATTTGAATCTTTTGGAAATCCCTTGTATATGCCATACTTCAATTTGTTGATGTTGGGTGAAGGTGGAAAATAAGGCTAAGGTAAAAGAGAAATGACTTCTAGTTGAGTTTGACCATATGATATTTTCGAGTAATAACAAGTACACATAACCATAGTGACATTTGCATGATAGATGAACAATAAGGAATGGTGGTGTCTCACAAGTGGATGGGCTGATCTGGAAAGAGTCCATTCAAATTTAAAATGTCTACAATTCACATCCAAGCAAACAATCAAGTTCTGTGAAGATCTTTCCTAAGACCCTTGCGTTGAGTACACAAGAAACTGTAGTGAATAGATCTTAGGGGACAGTTAGAATTAGTTGTCCCTTCATCTCACATCAAAACCCACAATATCCGTGAGGAATTAATCATTACATTTCAATAAGATGGCCAACAGTATTTAGATTTCACATTTATTTATCCAATGCTTTTTAGGCCTTTCACATTTCATTTCATAACCCTTTTTGAGTTGTCTAAAGACACGGTTTGCAATTTTATTTGAGGGCTTTCATTTCAAAAGATAGAACATATAACACATAATCCATGTAATGATGGCAGACATATTGCTTCAAGTTTTAGTTGACACTCTTCAGGAAACTAGGGGGGATATCCACAGTCAGGACCAAACATCAAGGGAAACCAACCAAAGAGGTCAAGGCTTCAAAACCCAACTCACCTAAGCTCAGGAACCAACACCAACGGGTTCTCCTGACCCAGAAGGATTAAGGCATTGACAAGTTTTGTTGCACAACTCAAAGTTGAGACACAAAACAACATGGGATTCATCATGCATAGGGGTCAAAGTGGCAAAGATGATCCTCAATCTCATAGGTCTCAATCAATCATAAGTCATGGGAAAAATCAATCAGGATGATATTAGATGGATGAAGACTATTAGTTTTTCTTAGATCTTGTTAGCTTATTTAGGATCTTTATATGAAAGAATATCAAGTACAACAATATGTATAAGATATAATACAAAGTTTTCACCAGGGAAACCATAAAGGAGTAAACCCCACAAACTTCCTCAGAATAGTATAGTCACAAAGACTGTGTCATAAGATGATCAATCCTAGTAATAAGAAATCTTTAGCAGCTATCTATCTCTCCTCCTTATCTCTCTCTCTCTCTCATGCGAACTTGAGTGAGTCTAAGGTGTGTATAAATGAAGGAGGGCACCTCCCTATTTATACTAATCAAGTGACTGACCTATACATTATTGGGGCCGAACTGTTACCCTAATAGGGACCACTTCTCCTAGAGAGACTCCAAATACACATTATATGATGTTACACTAGGGACTATTGCCCTAACTTACAATGGAAGTTGTACCTCAAGGTCTATACACAATAATGACATCCCAAAAGGAGGTAAACATATCTCCTATGGGGGTACAACAACATATGCAATGTCTTCTTCCGATTAGGCCTTGAGGCCCAAAACCGCTAACCTATGTGATTCCTATGGGTTCGAGCGGTTACTGACAGTTAGGGAATCATCTAAGGACTGATGCCATCCATAGAAAATCTAGGGCATCATCATTAGGTCAAGAAAGGCCACCGGGGCCAAAGGCCACCTTCATGCATGCCATCCAAGCATTATTTAATGATGCATGCACTCATTTAAGTCTCCATGCGCATGCCTGCAAGTCAACTGCAAATTAGAAGATAAAGTGACCTAATTAGTTCAAGGATTAGGGTTTTTGTAGTTGAAAGTTATAAAAGGAGGATAAAGCGAAAGGAGACTTCACTTTTGATGATTATTGATTTTGGAGTTCTTGAGTAGCAGCACGGCGTGCGACACAGCAGTTGGGGTCGGAGACAATGTCTTCAACTAGCGGGGTTTCGGCAGTGAGATATCTTCCCTAGTCTCATCCAGGGTAAACCATACAGGTTCACCATTCACTCTTCAATTGATTAATAGTTATCTAGTATACAACAGAAATTGTTGCAGGGACACGTGTCCAGCCGTAAGGGGTTTTCAGCCAGAAAGCCCAAATCATTCGCTGGGTCTTCATATCTCAGTTTACCTTCGAAATGTAGGCACCATTCTCATAATTGGTATCTTACTCCAGTACCCGATGATTATCATATCTAATCGTGCTCATCCTGAGCAGTTGTCATCCAGTTCAGGATCAAGGGGCGTGAGCAGCTGCACCTCTATAACAATTCGCTAGCCTCCCTAGAGACCTCAGAATTTCCGCATGGGATAGACGTTGTCTCCGACATGGGAAGGCTATCAGTCATGCAAATCATCAGCTTCATCGGACACCTCCTTCACTGAAAATGTCACCCTTAGCTGATTTGGTGTCCGTTCCGCTGGGGTATCACCGGAAGCAGATGATCCTAGGTCATCTCCAATTCAGCTCTTGATGCATGCGTATTCTCTCACAAGCATTCCAGCCAGCTTATCAGTGGTAAGTGTTCATTCTAACCTACAAACCCTAACCCTAATTTTTCCTATAAAATAGGGAATTTTGCATGGCAGTTTGCATGCCTGGTTGCTTCAGTATATTTGCATAGAATTAGAAAATATCGGGATTTGGGATATTACAGTGGTATCAGAGCTATATTCTTGGCCAGCTGTGGGCTTAAGAAATGAGACATAGATGAATCCAAAGGGGGACTCTTTTGTAACCTATAGGAGGAGAACGAGTAGATACACAGGGGACTTTGAGGATATTCAACTAGAAGATAACAATTTAGACATGGAACAAATAGGTATACACTCGGATAAGGGAAAAGGAATGGGAGAAGAGAAGGATAGGATGGAGTTTGGAAACTTAGTATCTACATTGCAAGACTTAGAAAAAGGGCAAAAGATGTGCTCAATGAAATCAACAAATTATCGGCGAAACCAGAAATAGGTACCAATAGTACACCTCCCTCATTGGTAGATCGGGGATCTACAAGAAGCAGTGGAAAGGTTGCGTACACTAATATGCACAACACTCCACACATATATAGTAGACCTTCCAACAGGCCTACCATGCCTCACTTCTTGGAATTTATAGTAGGTGGTCGGGTCTATTGTTCGCCGATTGCATACTAGCAGCAGAAATATTTCGAAAATTGTCTCCTCACTTGAGAAAGTGGGAGATGTGTGACCTTGGGGGCAAGCACAGAGCTAGATACTATCACCTACTTCTAGCTCCTCCGTTTAGGATAAATCCTAACAAAGCTAAGGGGGGTAGCTCCTAACAAAGAGTTTTCTATGGCTCAATGTTTAAGTTAATTTTTAGATGTTTCGGATGCGGATGGGTGTTGTTTAGGATTTATTGTGATTTATGATGATTAATGTGATGAATTGAGCACAAGACAACGCAATCCACATTGCTATCACTGGAATTAAAAGATAGACAAATATTTGAGAATTTCATGAAATAAAGCATTCACAGATATGACTTATAATCAAAACATTCAACGGACAAATGGCCCAGATTATCAGCAGTGCGTAAAAGATAGGACCAGTGCCTATGGATTCAACTTATCAGAGATGGTTCAAGTGTAAATATGATGTCAATCCCAAAAGATGTCAGTGAATGTTAGTTTTTGCAAGTGCTCTTGGTAAGTTTTAAGAGTTTTTACTTGTGATATTTGTTTATGGTAGCTGGATGTCCTAATCGAAAATACCTTTAGCGCCTCCATTCGAAGACATGATGGACCTGTCTAGGATCAAAGGTAAGTCCTCAATAACTTAACTACCAGTGCCCATATTGGGTAGCCCGACACCCACACTTGGGATTTTCCCACATGCCTTGGTATTTATCAAACAACACCGATGCATTGGTTATGGGGAAAGGTTTTAGTTAAGTTCCTCTTGTGGGGTTTAGAGATCCAATGCTGTTTCTGGGTATTTCGATCTAAGATCGGTCAGAGCATACTCCGACAAGGAGGGAAGCGGGTTAATTAATTAAAGGGGTGTGAGTTGCAAATTTTATTAAGTTAATTAATTAAAACTCTCCGACAGTGAGCGATCTTGACCTCGTCTTATAACAGTGGTTCAAGAGACTTAGCTAATCTATATGAAACTAATGCAGCGGTTATGCAAACCTAGGATGCTTTCTGATAGAGAGTGCTCATGACTTGTGTTTCTGCAAGTTGAAGAGTCTTACTTATGAGTATTAATTGATTAAACAAGCACAATATGGAATTAGTTGATTGGACTCTCCAACAGAGAGCACTCTTGATCCACCTTATGGTGTGATTCAAGAGATTTGCACAGTTGATTTACTTAGAAAGATAAACAATTAAAAGAAATTGAAGTAATCAATTCATTCAATGCAATAGAAATGATGGATTAGTAATTAAAATTCTAAGGAAAAGATGCAATTATAATGATGAAGCTAAGCAAATTTAAACTAAGCATACACAAGTGGACTCAATGCAAGCCTCCCCAAATGGGGAAGGACGAGAGTGGAGACTTAAAAACCCCACTCAAAACAAAATATATTTATTAACTTTATGAAATGTGCCTTAAGGATCCTGATCCTTGAAAAGACTTTTCAAATAAAGGAAAAGTAACTCTACAAATATTATAACTTGTAAAAAAGGAGAGTGCCTTTTATTTTTACTTCTGAGATCTTTCCGAAACCTGTGAAAAGGGAAAAGGGAAGAAGTTTGAAGAGAGTAAAAAGGAGCAAAGGAAAGAGGGCTGAAACAAAAGAAAATGAGATAAGGAAGGCAAACAAACCAAGGAAACGGAAGAATAAGGCAGCCAACTATAAAGCTAAAGGATGGTAAAAATTGAAGAGAATGGGGCAGTGAAAGAGAAAATAAGTGGCTGTCATAAAAATTACAAAATAGGATAGAGAACAAAAAGTGGAAGGAATGGCCAAAAACAAGGTTAAAGAAGGCCCAAAATGTAGGGTGAAAAGAGGAAAAAAAGGGAAGAAGGCTAGGGCACACTAGGGCTGTCCAAAAAGAGAAAAATGAATGGTAAAAAGAGTTCTAATAGGGCAGTGATGAAGAAGAGGTAAAAGAGGCAAAGAAAAATAACCCGTAGAAGGGGATTAAGAAGAGGAAGAAAGGAAGGCTTTTTGCAACTTAATTTCTTAAATTTTTGCCAATTTTCCCGCTTAACGTATAATGAAAAGTGAGAAACCAGCGAGCTTCTTTCCTGCAAAAATGGTGGGTTAGACAATGGAATACACCATGAACATACAACTAATAATTGAACAAAAAAATAGGAACTTTGTGCTACTTCAAGTACTAGCTAGATCTTAGAAAGAATGCATAACATTTGACATTTTCTAGATCTAAAAATGGAAGCAAGTAGATGCAAAAGATTAGCTTTATAAATCAGAACTCTGCTTGCAAACATAAAATAAAATAATGAGAAAATTTGACTTTAGGGTGAATGGAGAAGATAAACCACTTGGATCTTGAATCCTTGAAATCACTTTGGATCTCAATGGCATGCAACTACTAGGTACATATGCTTTGCTCCAAGAAGAGTAGATGCAACTTAGCTCAACCTCTTACTTGGTACAGTGAAGTGATCTGTAAACACAATCTTATACACTTGGAAACATGGGGGTTAAAACATGTATTATTTACTAATCAAATCTCAAAGGCATGAAATACAACTGAATAAAACAATGCTCTTTGAGGCTTTTGAAAGTAAATGAAATAAATAGGTAACTTGAAAGCTACAAATACGAATTCCTACGTGCTTATAGAAGCCCTCTAAAGCATGTATTAATACCCACACATTATCAAAAGAAAAAAAACTAGAATAATATCACCTCATTAGCTGGAACATATGCACCCAAGATCCACACAGCATGAGCCTCCAAAGCCTTTATTTATTACAAAATAGGTTGCATAGGAGCAACAAGTATTACAATATTTTACCAGAGCTTCTTTACATCAATCATTCACCCTGATAGAGCTGAAAGAGCCTCTATTTATACAATGAGAGAGAGATAAAACCCTAAAACCAAACCAAATAACCT
Organism: Pseudotsuga menziesii; assembly: GCA_001517045.1. NCBI lineage: Eukaryota > Viridiplantae > Streptophyta > Pinopsida > Pinales > Pinaceae > Pseudotsuga > Pseudotsuga menziesii. The sequence continues at coordinate 477,807 of LPNX010228475.1, forward strand.
AACCAGCCTGACCACCTAACAGAAGAGCCAAACCTAAATCGGAGGACCGAGAGTGAGGGGAGGCCTCCACCCAGGCAAGGCACCCCCACTCCAACTGGAAACACTAAAATCCACCCTTAGTTTAGCCCACACGTGTGGAAGGCGCAACCTGCTAAGGAGGGGCGTGAACTGTGAAGGAGATGACTTGGTGATGTAGGTAAGTTCACCCTTAGGTCTGGCTAGAGCCTCCACTAGGTTTGGGAAGCCCACTGATAGTGCAAGCTTTAGTCTCCACCTCGATCAAATCACTGGACCAATGAGTGCTCTCCATATGATCTTTAGGTGGAGATGACATGTCTGCTAACTGATAATGAATTAATTGCTCACTTAATGCTAACTGAAGATGAGTTATGAAAACTCAAAACATCATAAGTGCTCCATGAGATGTCACTTAGCCTTTTATTTTGCCAAATTTGGATTAATTTGGACAGTTTTAATTTTCTCCAAAATAATCATTTTTTTAATAAAAAATCATTTTTATCCTCAAAATTGACTTTTTTGAGAAAAAATGCATTATGTGTCCGATTGTTGATCTGAAAGCTGGCTCTGACTGGCTGGCTGGTCAAGAATGATTTTTGGCTTAAGGTTAGAGCCTTCAATCACTAAATTTGGTGTTCGGATGGCCGATTTATTACAAATGGGTTTTTTCCATTTAATTAATGGAAAAATTAACCCAAAAAACTTAGGAAAAGTAATTAAAAATTTAAAAATTCAAAAAATTATTTTTTCCCTGTTTGAAAAAAAAATTCGATTTTTTTTTCATATTTCCAAATGACTTAGGACATGCCCATGATCTATCTAAATAATGCTTAGTAGGTTTATAACACTCAGTTGGGCTCTAATAACCCCCCCAATGCCCAGAATTCAACATCAGGCATTCCAGCTTTGGAGGAAGCGAGAGAAAACCTCATCAATTATACTCGGCTGAAGGTAAAGCATAATTGTCAGGGGAAAAAAACTCCATGGAATACCTTATTTGATATTCTACGTCACAGGAGACCGAACCACTCAAAACTACCCTACTAGCACATTTTATTACAAACCTCGCGGGGCCATGGTCAAAATTATTCAAATAAAAAAGTGGCTAGCACATATTGGCTAGACAAGCAGATGGATCAACCGGTACACTAGAATCAGACTTTAAACAAGTCTATCAACCGGAGGCTCCCCAGGTAACCCAAATATGGTACAAAAAAGCTGGTGACATCTGGCTCCAACTGTAGGATAGGTACTTTCTTGATCTATTGATAAAAAGAGTGCCTAAGAATCAAGGAATCTTTGGTTCCTGCATGTAAACAAAAGTGTCTCAGTTCCATGTATATGATAAAAATATGCCATGATGAAATACCAAAAATATTTTTTTGCTTTTTTTCAAAATAAAGCACATGGAAATAAACTTCTTCTTTTTCGGCATATATAGAATGAAACATGATACAAATGCTAGTATACAAAAGAAAGAGCTTTAATGCAACATTCTACAAAGTTATGATACATAACATATGATATAAAAGTAAAGTACATAGAAATACAACAAGGATGGGTTTAGAAAATCCCTGTGATGACCCCTTGGTCATCTTGGAGGTTGTTTCGATAAAAAGGCTTCAAGTGTTGGCCATTCATGGGCAGGTTTAAAATTTCTCCGTTCATAGTGTTAAGGAAAAAATAATTGGTGCCAGCCATGTTGCGGATGATAAACGAGCCTTTCGAAAGGATATCAAATTTCCCATGCTTTCCAAACTTCTCCCTTCTCTTATCCCATAAGAGAACAGTATCTCCAATTTGGAAAGCTCTCGGCCTGGCTGACTTATCAAAAGTGCCCTTCATACTTTCCTAATGTCTGAGTGACTGATCAAGGGCAGCTCTTCGGGATTCATCCAATTCTATAATTTGGTTTATTATCTGCTCCATTTCTACATGCTCTATGCCATACTCACTTAGCATATTGAAGATTGGAATCTACATACTAACCGGAAGGGTGGTTGTGAGTCCATACACCAGCTCAAACGGTGATTTACCAGTTGAGTTATTCTTAGTGATTCTATCCGCCCACACAACATACTTAATTTTACTATCCCATTATTTCTTATTATCCCCCACAGTCTTCTTCAGGATTGACATGAAATTTTTATTGGTGGACTCAGCAAATCCATTTCCCTATGGGTAATAATCAGATGAGTGGGATAGGATAATACCATACTTAAAACATAAGTCATTCCTTTTTTCGAAACTGAAGGCTTTGGCATTATCAGTTGTTATTTTTAAGGGAGTCTCGAATCTGGTGATGATTCTTTCCTCGATGAAGTCTATAACAACCTTCTTAGTGGCAGTCTTAGTGGGTATAGCCTCTACCCACTTGGTGAAATAATCAGTTGCTGTGAGAATCCAACAAAAACCATTTTTGGAGTTATCCTTGAATTTTCCAATAAAATCAAGCCCCCACTGCTGAAAAGGGGCAAGGACAACAACCAGAGTAAGGGGAAGAGCTACCAACTTCTGCTTCCTAGCGAATAGTTCGCACTCTTAGCAACACTTGATATGCTTGTGAGCATCTGCAAAAATGGTTGGCCAATAGTAACCAGCTCTCAAGATTTTGTGGGCAGTTGTATTTGCTGCATAGTGGCCTCCACAAAATCCTAACTGAAACTCTGCCAATATCTTCTTAGAATCTTGTTCGTTGATGCACCTAAGTATAATACCATCAGGTTTGCTCCAACCCAAACCCTCTTGGTGTTGAAATATTGTAAGTTCGAAGAATATCGGGAGAACCACTTGTATTACATTGTACCCCGATGCTCCTAATCGGAAGAACTAATAAGAGCCATGAGGTAGTCCCCTCTAATTGTAAAGGTGGGTCATCAGCACCCCAGTGTGGTTCTTGATCCTACATGTGTAACTTGAGCCTACATGAGTTAACTTAAGCCAACATGTTAATTGAGTAAACTTTAAGTAAATGGATGAATATAAATAGAGATGTAGTGCTCCTCATTTGAGACAAACACACTCACTTGGAATAGCGCACTTGTGGAGGAGAGGAGTTGCTGGAGAAGGAGGAGTATCAGGTTTTGATCTCCTTATTGGTTTTACCTTTTTCCCTTTTGGGGCATCTATATTGAGGAATATTTTGTTGGGTTTTTCCCTTTAGGGTTTTCCCAACATAAATTTGTGTTGTTCTTGTGATACCGTTTCTTTCAGTGATCCTGTTTTATATGCTTTTATTATGAAAAATGAAATGATATACTAATTTCTTAGTTAAGCATATGAAAACTTAACATGGTATCAGAGCTAACCTGAATAGGGCAGCTTTCACAAGTTATAGAATCTAGGGATTCTTATTTTTAGTTCTCTCTCCACAATCAATCAGCAAAAGAAGGTTAGGCTGACTCTCCTTTGAAGGGTGCATCGTTCTGTCGAAGCGGAATTCGATTCCGACATTTTTCAATCTTCGGTGCGGGAAATTAGGGATTATTTATAAAGAGGATTTTTCTTGTGAGCCTGGAATAGGACTTCTCCCCTCATAAAAATAGAAGGTTAGAAACCTGGATCAAGATTTTTGGTTGGGTGAATCTCCAAGAAAGTCAAACCCTAGTTTGACCTCAAGCTGGAAAAACCCTAAATAATAAAACTGCTAAGTTTTGGTACATTCGATATATTTCGAGCTTGGAGAAGGCTCAGGAGCCAAAAATTGTAGGGACCAAATATAAAATCCTGATGAGAACTGTGTCCAAAATTCATCCTCATATTCTCTGTATTCCAGGAGATATGTTCTCTCCAAGTTAGGGTTCCAGCCTCATCCAGAATTCATCCCTAGACAGGACAGCTGGGGAGAAATGCAATAACTTGAGCTACAGAGGTCAAAATAAAATTCATGAAGATGTTCCAGAAAGGGAACAGACTTTAATTTTAGTGGTCTGAATTTTAGACTCAGAAGATGATCCAGCGACACGTGGCATGCCATACAACTTCGCTATTCTGAATAGTCCTATAACAGGTTACCTTGGGAAAAGGGTCATAAATCCCAATTGGTGAATCCAATTCTGATGAAACATGTGGTGTTGAATCAGGAACATTAAAGTTCACCTCAGTGTGAAGTTTCAGACATAGAGGAGCAGATAGTGCAGAGATATCTCAGAAACAGTGACATGAATTTTTGCAGGAGCTGAATCATCTGATTTGAGAGTTGAAGAATTGAGATTCTCAGGATCCAAGTACATCAGACATCTCACCTCATTCAAGCTCATTGCCTGGTGATTTCAGATTCTTTTTTCACAAAAAAAAAATTCAATTTTTATCTTATCTATCAATATGACTTCAAGCACCAAGCTTGAAGACAAGCTAGAAGGCATAGAAAATTTTCGAGCTTGGAAATACATGATTGGTCTCATTATCCAAGAGAATGATCTTGATAAGTATGTCAAGGAAGAAGTATCAAAACTTGAAGAAGATGAAGCCAAGGAGAAGCATAGAAAGGATATGATCAAGGCACAAAGAATTATTGCTGACTCCATTAAGGATCACTTGATTCCTCAAGTGTCATCCAAGAAGACTCCAAAAGAAATGTATGATGCCCTTTCCAGAATGTTTGAAGGAAGAAGCATCAACAGGAAGATGAATCTAAGAGCTCAGCTGAAGAGCACCAAGATGAGTCATGGAGAATCCATTCATGACTATTTTTCAAGGATCTCCCAGATCAAAGAGCAACTAGAAGCTATTAGAGATAAGCTTGATGAAGATGAATTGGTTATGACTGCTCTCAATGGCCTCACTAGACCATGGGAATCATTTATCCAAATGATGTGTGCCAAGAAGGAAAGCATGTTGTTCGATGTGGTATGGGAAGATTGCATTCAAGAAGAGACTAGAGTGGCCAATAGATAAGCATTACTCAAAGGGGATGATCAAGCTTTAGCCACTCATACCAGAAAAAGAAGAAGGAATCAACCCATCTTCAAGAAAGGAAATCACAAAGAGCATCATCCTCCCAGAAGATTCCAAAGATCGAAAGAAATTATATCAAGTAAGGACTACTCTGGTTTTCAATGCTTTCACTGTGACAAGATATGACACATTGCCAGAAACTGTCCTGTAAAGATGCAAGAATATCGACAGAGGATCAACAACAACAAAAGACATCAAGCTCATCTAGCTAAAGATGAGGATGAAGAAGAAGATGATGAAGAACCTTTGAGAAAGAAAGCAAGAGAAGAAGATGCAGAAGAATATGTATTGTTTTCTGCCCTCTCTGGATCTGTGACTCCTGGAGAAGACACTTGGCTTATAGATAGTGGTGCTTCAAAGCACATGATAGGTTAAAATAAAAATCTGTCCAAACTTGAAGAAAAGATCTCTCCCCAGAAAGTATCCCTAGGAGATGACTATCAATATCCGATCAAAGGAGTTGGTGAAGCAAGCTACAAACTTGAATCAGGTAATCCCTTAAAAATGAAAGATGTATTATATGTACCTGATCTAAAGAAAAATTTGTTGTCTATCTTAGCTTTAGATAAGAAAGGATTCATAGTTGCCTTCATAGATGGTCAAGTACTTATGTGGCCCAAAGGAAAGAATATTGAAGACTCAATCATCATCGGTGAAGAAGAAGGGGGCTTGTACAAACTCAAGGGGCACTCAGAAAGAACCTTTGTGCATGAGTTCACTGACCCTAGTGAACTATGGCATAGAAGGCTTGCCCACATCAATTACAAGTCTCCACCCCATGTGAACAAGGTAGTGACGGGATTACCAGATATGAAGGTCCAGCATGAAGGCATTTGCAAAGGATGTGCAAAGGGAAAGAACATCAAGAATCCATTCCCAAAGAGTGAAACAAAATCAAAAGGTACGTTGGAAATGATTCATTCAGATGTATGTGGTCCAATGTCTTACACATCCCTAAGTGGCTTTGAATACTATATCACATTTATTGATGATTTTTCAAGAAAGACTTGGATATACTTCTTGAAGGCAAAGGGTGTAGTGTTTGAGAAATTCAAGGAGTTCAAAGCCTTGATAGAGAATCTTTCTGACAAGAAAATCAAGATTCTTCGATCAGACAATAGAGGAGAATACACCTCAAAAGAGTTTGAGGCTTTTTGCAAAGATGCAGGAATAAAAAGGGAGCTAACTACTCCTTACAATCCTCAACAAAATGGGGTAGCAGAAAGAAAGAATAGAACCATCATGGAGGCAGTGAAGACAATGTTATATGATCAAGATCTTCCAATGCACCTATGGGCAAAAGCAGCAAGAACTGCTGTATATGTACAAAATAGCATATCTCACAGTGCTCTTGGGTTCAAAACTCCAGAAGAGATATTCATAGGAAAGAAGTCTGAGGTAAGTCACCTCGAGATATTTGGTTGTCCAGTATATATCCATATACCAAAAGAGAAAAGAACCAAATTAGACCCTGCTGGAAAGAAGGGGATATTTGTTGGATATTGTGAAGTATCCAAAGCATTTAGAATCTACATTCCTGGATTCCGCCACATAGAAATCAGTCGAGATGTGACATTTGATGAAGAGACTGCTCTCAAAATATCTAGGAAGTGCCAACTTGAAGAAGTATATGAAGAAGAAACACCACCCAGAAGTAAAGAAACTTCGTGTCTCCCTGAAGATGAGGCTCCTGAAGATCATGACATGGCAGAACCACAAGAACCTACCATGATGGAGATTTCAAGAAAAAGAAAGCCTGCTTTGACAAGAGAAATTTTACGAGAGGTAGAAAGATATGGAGCTCCTGAAGGCTCTACAAGGGAAAGAAATAAACCTAATACTTTTTCCAACTATGTAGCCTTGATGTGTGACCTAGTAGGAAAAGAACCTACAAACTATGAAGAAGCAGTACAGAAGAAAGAATGGGTAGAAGCAATGACTGAAGAATATCAGTCAATTATGAAGAATGATGTATGGGATATAGTTCTCAAGCCAGAAGGAAAAAGTATAGTACCCTCCAAATGGATATTCAAAATCAAGCATGCAGCTGACGGAAGCATCGAGAAGTATAAAGTGAGATTTGTGGCCAGAGGTTTCTCTCAGAAAGAGGGAATTGATTATGAAGAGACATTTTCTCCTGTAGCACGATATAATTCGATTAGAACTATCATGGCTATTGCATCCATAATGAAGTGGGACTTACATCAGATGGATGTGAAAACCGCTTTTCTGAATGGTGTTATCGAAGAAGAAGTCTACATAGAGCATCCTCAAGGATTTGAAGTTGAAGACAGACGTACTCATGTGTGCAAGTTGAAGAAGGCCTTATATGGTCTTAAACAAGCTCCCAGAGCTTGGTATGAGAGGATAGATAGTTTCCTGACGAGCATGGGCTTTATCAAGAGTAAGGCTGATCCTAACCTTTATCTCAAGGTTATAGAAGATGAACCTGTCATCCTACTACTATATGTGGATGATCTATTATTGATAGGAAATAAGAAACAGATTATGGAAAACAAGAAGAGACTAGCAGAAGAATTTGAGATGAAATACCTTGGGTTAATGCACTATTTCCTAGGTCTGGAAGTACGGCAAAGTTTAGAAGGAATCTTTCTCAATCAAGGAAAGTATGCAGTAGAGATATTGAAAAGATTCAACATGTTGAATTGCAAAGCTTTGTCCACTCCCATGGATTCCAACCTGAATTTGTTAACTGATGACTCATCAGAGATAGTAGATGTGACCCTTTACAGAAAAATCATTGGGTCATTGATGTATTTGACAAATACCAGGCTAGACATTTGTTTTGTTGTGAACACCCTAAGTCAATATCTAGTTCAACCTAGACGGGTTCACTTGGTAGTTGCAAAACATGTGATGAGATATTTGAAAGGAACTATAGACTTTGGTATATATTATGATAACAGTCACGAGTATAGATTGCATGGCTATACAGATGCAGATTGGGCCGGAAGCATCTCAGATAGAAAAAGCACTTCAGGTGGATGTTACAGTTTGGGATCTGCTATGATCTCATGGTTTAGTAGAAAGCAATCCAGTGTTGCTTTAAGTACAGCCGAAGAGAATATATAGCAGCTTGCTCTGCTAGTTGTGAAGCCATATGGCTTTGGAAGCTACTATCAGGATTATTCAACCTAGAGTTGGACACTACCATGATTCTATGTGATAACCAAAGTTGCATAAAGATGACAGAGAACCCTGTGTTTCATGACAGATCAAAACACATAGAAATCAGATATTTCTACATTCGAGATATGATGCAGAAGGGAGCTATAAAGCTTCAGTATGTGAGTACTGATGAACAAGTTGCTGATATTCTGACAAAGCCTCTGTCCCGAGTAAAGTTTGAACACTTTCGAGACAAGCTTGGTGTGGTTCGAAAGGACCTTCCCCGAAAGGGGGAGTAGTGATGGTGCAGTGGGATTGTATCACCCGTGGGAACTTTCCCTAAAGTGATCTGGAGACCTCAGTATTCGAGAATGAAGAGGGATTGTATCATCCCGGGACATCTATCCATAATAGATCCGGTGACCTCGGTCATCGAGAACGTGGTGGGATTGTATCATCCTTGGGCACCTTCCCTAAAGTGATCCGGAGACCTCGGTCTTTGAGAATGAAGAGGGATTGTATCATCCTAGGACATCTGTCCATAATAGATCCAGTGGCTTCGGTCCTCGAGAATGTGGTAGGATTGCATCATCCTTGGACATAGTCCTAAAGTGATAGGGAGTGATTATCCCGTAATTGTATCCGGTGACTTCGGTCGTCGAGAAAGTGGTAGGATTGCATCATCCTTTGACTTAAGTCCTAAAGTGATACGGAGTGATTATCCCGTAATTGTATCCAGTGACTTCGGTCGTCAAGAATGTGGTAGGATTGCATCATCCTTGGACTCAAGTCCTAAAGTGATAGGGAGTGATTATCCCGTAATTGTATCCGGTGACTTTGGTCATCGAGAATGTGGTAGGATTGCATCATCCTTGGACTCAAGTCCTAAAGTGATAGGGAGTGATTATCCCATAATTGTATCCGGTGACTTTGGTGGTCGAGAAGGTGGTAGGATTGCATCGTCCTTAGACTTAGTCCTAAAGTGATAGGGATTTATTCTCCCGTAATCAATCCAGTAACTTCGGTTGTCGAGAATGTGGTGGGATTGTATCATCCCTGGACTTTAAGTCCAAAAGTGATCCAAAGACTTTTTTGTCTTTGAGTTGTGGATTGCAGGTTGTTGTTGATGATGATGATGCCGTACTGATCGAAATATCAGAGTATGATGATGATGACATGCTGATCAAAAGATCAGAGTATGATGATGACGCACTATGATGATGATGTTGCTGCTGATCGAGAGGTCAAAGTACTGAAGATGTTGCTGCTGATCGAAAGTTCAAAATGCTGAAAATGTTGTTGCTAATCAAACAATCAAAGTGCTGAAGATGTTGATGATTGAAAGATCAAAATGCTAAAGATGTTGCTGATCAAAGACTGAAGATGTTGTTGATGATGAAGACTGAATATTGAAAATGAAGACTAAATGATGTTGAAAAGATTCCAATGATTTATAGATGTGTTACCTTGCTGATGTTGATGATGTCCCCTACCTCTGCTCTTGTTGTTGTTGATGTGCTCATCAGCACCCCAGTGTGGTTCTTGAGCCTACATGTGTAACTCGAGCCTACATGATTTAACTTAAGCCGACATGTTAATTGAGTAAATTTTAAGTAAATGGATGAATATAAATAGAGGTAAATTGAGACACACACACTCACTTGGAATAGCGCACTTGTGGAGGAGAGGAGTTGCTGGAGAAGGAGGAGTATTAGGTTTTGATCTCCTTATTGGTTTTACCTTTTTCCTTTTTGGGGCATCTATATTGAGGAAGCTTTTGCTGGGTTTTTCCCTTTAGGGTTTTCCCAGGATAAATTTCTGTTGTTCTTGTGATATTGTTTCTTTCAGTGATCCTATTTTATATTCTTTTATTATGAAAAATGAAATGATATACTAATGTCTTAGTTAAGCATATGAAAACTTAACACTTGGGTAAGGCAATACCTAGCGGTCTTAAGTCTCAAAGCCCTATGCTTGTGTCCTTTGAGGTGATCCAAGCAAGTGAGATGGAGGAGAAAGAAAATGATGTTTGAATACCAATGGTTGTCAAGTTTTTGAAGGGCAGGAGTCATGGTAGGCTACAGGATATCATTTTATGCAATCATCTCAATGGCTTCTTCATTCTTTTGAGTAAGCATTATTGCCAAGCCTTGTCCCTTGATTAATTTAGTAGGTTTTATCTCAAGGTCATACTCCTAAATCTTGGATACCCATGTACCCCTATTCCTAAACAATCCTTTTGAGAAAGGATATCCTTGAACAAAGTGTGGGGAACATATCCAGTAACCTTAGAATACCCAATATAAGTCCTGAAATGTTTTAATGATTTGACTAAGGCATAATATTGCTTCTCCATTATGGTATACCTTAGCTCAAAATTATGCAAGGCTCTACCCATAAATGCTATGGGCTACTCAAACCCTTCAAAGTTCTTTTGGAGCAACGCATCGGCAATGGTATCTTCAAAAGAAAATGGAAAGATCATGAAATCCTTTGTGTAATCTGGGCTGACTAAGACCAGAGACCTGGTAATGGCATTCTTTATTGAATCAAAGGCTTTCCTTCCTTCAGTTGTCCACACAAACTTAGCATTTTTCTTGAGTAAGGCCTACATGGGTTTCATTAGTTCTGTCAAGTTTGGAATGAATCTCCTGATAAAATTGATATGACCATTAAATGACTGAAGGGCTTTAAGATTCTTAGGGAGAGGGATCTTTTTTATGTCCTCTACTCTCTCAGGATCAATTTTGACACCGTCTTTGTTGATGATATGTCCTAAGCATTTTTCCTCTTCTATGCCTAATACTGACTTAGCTGGATTCAGAGAAATGCCATACTTCCTACACCACTCCAAAATCTTCCTGAGATGACCAACATGGCTGGATATTTCCTTCAAAAAAATAGTGAGATCTTCTTGATAGATCTCAATGACTTTTCTAATCAACTCCTTGAAAGCATAATCCATGGCCCTTTGGAAAGTAGCTCCTGCGTTTAAAAGGCCAAAGGGCATTTTTAGATACTCAAAAACGCCCCAAGGAGTTGTGGAGGTGGTCTTATGGCTATCCTTCTCTTGAATGACTACTTTATTATATCCCAAAAAACCATCCAACATCGACATCATGCTCGATCCAGCGACCCATTGGAGGAGGGTCTCCATGCTGGGGAGGGGGTAATTGTCCTTGTGACATGCTATGCTTAGATTCTTGAAATCTATACATATTATTATGCTCCTGTTCTTCTTCCTAACTATGACTAAGTTAGAGCACAACATTGAATGTTTAGTGGGAGCTATTATTCCCACTGCTAGCATTTTCTCTAACTCCTTCTTGATGATTGGTGCTAACTTAGGATTTATTTCCCTAATTTTTTGTCTGAAAGGCTTGCCTTTTTGACATTCTGGCTTTAGGGGAATAGTATGTTGAAATACATCTTCCGTATAATATTTGAGCTCATCATAAGTAAAGGCAAATACATCCCTATACTCTATGACTAGATTTATGAGGCTATTCCTTTCTTTTTCTGAAGTACCTTTTCCAATTTTTATAATTTGAGGTTCTGTTTCCATCCCAATGTTGATTTCAATGTAATCTCCTGGTTTCATCTGCTCAACATTGCTTTTCCTTCTTTATTGTATGTTAAACATGTTTTCTAAGGCAACTAGACCACATGGGACATGATTGTTAAACTGGTCACCTTCTCCATAATATTCTTGGTTTTCTTCCTGATCATTAGCTTTAAAGTTAAGGAATTCATCGACATTATGGATGAATCTCAAAATATGCTCATCGTCTATGAAGACCTGGCAATGTTCAACATTGTCAGAAATAGAAGGTCTAAAGTTAATTTCTAAAGGACAATTCCCCTCTAACATCTCATCCGATGGCTAAAAATTTGACGCTGAAAATGCAAGTCTATCGGAGGCACTATTCTGATCTCTAGGGACTACTTCTAAGTTAAGGGCATCAAAGAATTCTATTGTATCCCATATTGCATTTATATATTTATTAAGTATTTGACACTTACATGCAAACTGACCCTTAAATTTTTGGACAATCAAATGAGAGTCCCCTTTAATACCAAGCAACTTAATCCCCATTTCCTTGGAAATCTCAATGCCCGGTAGAAGTGCCTCATATTCTGCTACATTGTTGGTTGCCTCAAATTATAATCTAAAAGAAAAGTTGAAAACTTTACCTTCAGGTGAAATAATAACTATCATAGCACCTTTTCCTGCTCTAGAATAGGCTCCATCAAAGTTCATCCTCTATAATTCATTAATCTTTTTGTTTTTGATTTCGTCACGGATAGGCTCTAAGAAAGTGGATTTAATCTGGTACATCCCTAGTTCACCTGAGTAGTTGACATACTCATTTGATGGATTCCCTTGTTTTTCTACACGATTTCTTCATTCGTTCTTTGTATGTAACTTAACTAATGAATCTTTTGATGCAGGTACAGTGGCGTAAGTCCAATCCATTTGGATGGATCCCCCTAAAGTTGCACCAAATATTTTGGACAAGAGCATGCCCCATTTATCCGGTACAACTATGATGAGAATATCCATGGTAACATGGATGTCAGGATACTTTTCTAATCTCACATTCTACTTTTTGATCATACCTTCAACTTTGATAGGTCTAGAATCCATGGCACATACATTTTGCTAAGGGAAAGTGGTTCTAAGGCCAAGTTACTGCATGACTTTCTTGGTCATAATATTTGATCCCGATCCTGAATCTAGCATACAGTTGTGCAGGAGAAAATCACCTATCATCAATGACATGTAGAAGGGTGGGTGATCTTCTTTTCTTGGGTCCCTAGTATGCAAGATTATAGGAGGATCTCTGCAAACATTTTCCTGACTAGAAGGAGGTTGTTCTATAGTGTTGGCAAAAGTTACTTTCTTTGGAGCTTTAGGTTTTTCGAGTGCAACTATTTTTTGAGGTAGGAAGGGGATCATTGTTAATTTGAGGCTCAAGCATTTTCAACAATTTCTCCTTTTGACCAAGGATTTTACTTAATGCAAGCATGGGCACCGAGACTTTATAGTTTGCTAACCAACTACCTAAATCAAAATTTAAAGCAACAGAATCTGACTTATCATCTATTTCAGGAGGGATGTCAAAAATTGCTATCTTTGGAGCAGTTTGGGTATATGGTCCTTCCCTAGGTCTTCTTTGATATGTCATGCCTTTAAAATTTTGAACATTGTTACTATTCAAAGGCATTTCCTCGTAATACTTAGTTAGGTGATCAACCCGTTGACGAAACTGGTTAGCTTGATTCCAACTATCCTTGTGGTCAATATAGATGTCTCTGACATTGTGAATGAATTCAGGATCGCTTGCAGATGTACTAGGACTGCACTCCTTGGGATAACCATGTTCCTAGACATAACATGCATAATAGCAGCGTGATTCCTCATGGAAATCTGTGCATGCCCTACAAAATGGTTTGTAAGGTTCAACCACATTAGTGGCCTCTCGCTGATGAGGAGGCCTCTGCTCATGGTTGGGGTTCTTCTTCTGCCATGTTGGTTTTGCAGGGAAAGATCTAGCAGGTGGTGGGGGTTGCGTTCTTTCAACTTTTATGACCCTATTCTAAACTTCCTTAATCTGCGCTAAGTATTTCCTTTCCATTTCTTGCATTTTCTCAGTTAAATCAGTGAGCTTTTTCTCATAAGCTTCGTTTGATGGCTCTTTCTCTTCGTATTCAACATTTTTAATAGGAATGGAATCCCTAGAGTAACCTTGGATGTTAGAATCTATTGAATACTGCATGGTCTTATCAATTTTAATGGTCAAACCCTGAGCTAGAAGTAGAGTAGCTGGGTCCTTGTCTCTGATCTAGTACTAGATTTTGCCACTTAATGCTTCGATATAATAGTCCAGAACAGAAGCTGTTGGAGGAGAATAAGTGGCACAGATGGAATTTGCTAATTTAGTGAACCTATTGTTGAATTCATCCATTGTTTTAGTTTTGGACTTCTTTATGCTGGTCAAAGCTGCTACTAGATGTCTAGGCTCCTCTCTGCTGCCAAACTTTCCAAGGAAAGCAGCCTTGAAGTCCGCTAAGGTGGTGAAAGAATTGTCCGTCAAATTATCGTACTAGTTTCCATCCTTGCCATCCAAAGACAAGGAAAATAAGGTCATGTAAACATCTTCATTCCTATTACTACCCCTAACATGGGCACCACAGTGTCTAGTGAAATTCCTGATATGCTGCTCAGTAGAGAGGGAGACATCAGTGCCATTATATGTCGTGAGCTTGTCGATAGCCTTGTCAGGGATATCATGAGGATGACCTGCTATCTGAGCAAAGTTAAGTTGAGTAAAAAACTCACCCATTGGATTAAGGAAACAGTTATTATTTTGCAAATTTTTGAAGTTTTCTGGAAATAAAAGATGGATGTCTGAAACAGACTCACATCCCAGTTCTACAAGGATCCTGTGAGAAGATAGTTTGTTTAATCTCCCCCTATAGACCTTTTCGAGGTCAGGGATGAAATCAAACAAACCTACAGAGTTTCTTATAGTGGAATACCTTGAGGTGTTAACTGACAGTGGATTCACCAGGTGGAATTAAGTCTAATTTTAGAAAGTGATTGGACTAAAAATATACCAAAAAAGGAGAAAACAAGGTGAAAAACTAAAAAATAAACAAAGGTCATCTAGGAACAAAAAGATTTGTCCCCGGCAGTGGTGCCAAAAGATGTTGTCCTCCGATTGCACACCAGCAATAGAAATCTTCCGAAAGCTGTCTCCACACTTGAGAAAGTGGGAGAGGTGTGACCTTTGGGGTAAACATAGAGCTAGGTACTGTCACCTACTCCTAGCTCCTCCGTTTAGGCTAAATCCTAACGAAGCCATGGGGGGTAGTCCATAACAAAGAGTTTTCTATGGCTCAATGTTTAAGTTAATTTTTAGATGTTTCGGATGCGGATGGGTGTTGTTTAGGAGTTAATGTGATTTAAGATGATTAATGTGATGAATTGAGGAAAAGACAAAGCACTCCACGTTGCTATCACCGAAATTAAAAGATAGAAAAATATTTGAGAATTTCACGAAATAAAGCATTCACAGATATGACTTATAATCAAAACGTTCAACGGACAAATGGCCCAGATTATCAGCAGTGAGTAAAAGATAGGACCAGTGCCTATGGAGTCAACTTATCAGAGATGCTTCGAGTGTAAATATGATGTGAATCCCAAAATATGCCAGTGAATGTTAGGTTTTGCAAGTGCTCTTCGTAAGTTTTAAGAGTTTTTACTTATGATCTTTTCTTATGGTAGCTGGATGTCCTAACCGGAAATACCTTCAACGGCTCTGTTCAAAGACATGAAGGACCTATCTAGGATCAAAGGTAAGTGTTCAATAACTTAACTACCAGTGCCCATATTAGGTATCTCAACACCCACTCTTGGAATTTTCCCACATGCCTCAGTATTTATCGAACAACGCCAGTGCGTTAGTTATGGGGAAACGTTTTAGTTAAGTTCCTCTTGTGGGGTTTAGCGATCCAATGCCGTTTCTGGGTATTCTGATCTATGATCGGTCAGAGCATACTCCGACAAGGATAAAAGGGGGTTAATTAATTAAATGGGTGTGAGTTGCGAATTTTATTAGGTTTATTAATTAAAAATCTCCAACAGAGAGCGCTCTTGACCTCATCTTATGACAGTGGTTCAAGAGATTTAGCTAATCTAGATGAAACTAATGCAGGGGTTATGCAAAACTAAGATTCTCTCCGATAGAGAGTTCTCTTGACTTGTGTTTCTACAAGTTTAAGAGTCTTACTTATGAGGATTAATTGATTAAACAAGCACAAGATGAAATTAGTTGATTGGACTCTCCAACAGAGAGCACTCTTGATCCACCTTATGGTGTGATTCAAGAGATTTGCATAGTTGATTTACTTAGAAAGATAA
Source organism: Pseudotsuga menziesii (assembly GCA_001517045.1). Taxonomy (NCBI): domain Eukaryota; kingdom Viridiplantae; phylum Streptophyta; class Pinopsida; order Pinales; family Pinaceae; genus Pseudotsuga; species Pseudotsuga menziesii. Next base: position 493,840 of record LPNX010228475.1, read on the forward strand.
ACAATTAAAAGAACTTGAAGGAATCAATTCATTCAATGCATTAGAAATGATGGATTAGTAATTAAAATTCTAAGGAAAAAATGCAATTATAATGATGAAGCTAAGCAAATTTAAACTAAGCATACACAAGTGGACTCAACACAAGCCTCCCCAAATGGGGAAGGATGAGAGTGGGGACTTAAAAACCCCCACTCAAAACAAAATATCTTTATTAACTTTATGCAATGTGCCTTAAGGATCTTGATCCTTTAAAATACTTTTCAAATAAAGGCAAAGTAACTCTACAAATATTATAACTTGTAAAAAAGGAGAGTGCCTTTTATTTTTACTTTTGAGATCTTTCCGAAACCTGTGAAAACAGAAAATGGAAGAAGTTTGAAGAGAGTAAAAAGGAGCAAAGGAAAGAGGGCTGAAACAAAAGAAAATGAGAGAAGGAAGGCAAACAAACCAAGCAAGAACCAAAACCAAGGAAAGGGAAGAATAAGGCAGCCAACTATAAAGGTAAAGGATGATAAAAATCAAAGAGAATGGGGCAGTGAAAGAGAAAATAAGTGGCTGTCATAAAATTTACAAAACAGGACAACGAACAAAAAGTGGAAGGAATGGCCAAAAACAAGGTTAAAGAAGGCCCAAAAGCTAGCGCAAAAAGAGGAAAAAAAGGGAACAAGGCTATGGCACACTAGGGCTTTCCAAAAAGAGAAAAATGGATGGTAAAAAGAGTACTAACAGGGAAGCGATGAAGAAGAGGTAAAAGAGACAAAGCAAAGTAACCGGTAGAAGGGGATTAAGAAGAGGAAGAAAGGAAGGGTTTTTGCAACTTAATTTCTTATTTTTTTGTCAATTTTATCGCTTAACCTGTCATGAAAAGTGAGAAACCAGTGAGATTCTTTCCTGCAAAAATGGTGGGTTAAACAATGGAATACACTATGAATATACAACTAATACTTGAACAAAAAAATAGGAACTTTGTGCTACTTTAAGTACTAGCTAGATCTAAGAAAGAATGCATAACATTTTACACTTTCTAGATCTAAAAATGGAAGCAAGTTGATGCAGAATATTATCTTTATAAATCAGAACTCTACTTGCAAACATAAAGTAAAATAATGAGAAAATTTGACTTTAAGGTGAATGGAGAAGATAAACCACTTGGATCTTGAATCCTTCAAATCACTTTGGATCCCAATGGTATGCAGCTGCTAGGTAAATATACTTTGCTCCAATAAGAGTAGATGCAACTTAGCTCAACCTCTTACTTGGTACAGTGAAGTGATATGTAAACACAATCTTATACACTTAGCAACATGGGGGTTAAAACATGTATTATTTACTAATCAAATCTCAAAGGCATGAAATATAGCTGATTAAAACAACGCTCTTTGAGGCTTTTGAAAGTAAATGAAATAAATAGGTAACTTGAAAGCTACAAATACCTATTCCTACGTGCTTATAGAAGCCCTCTAAATCATGTATTAATACCCACACATTATCAAAAGCAAAGAAACTAGAACAATATCACCTCATTAGCTAGAACATATGCACCCAAGATCCACAAAGCATGAGCCTCCAAAGCCTTTCTTTATTACAAAATAGGTTTCATAAGAGCAACAAGCATTACAATATTTTACCAGAGGTTCTTTACATCAATCATTCACCCTGAAATCCAACTGGAAACACTAAAATCCACCCTCACTTTAGCCCACACGTGTGGAAGGCGCAACCTGCTCAGGAGGGGCATGAACTGTGAAGGAGGCGACTTGGTGATGTAGGTAAGCTCATCCTTAGGTTTGGTTGGAGCCTCCATTAGGTTTGGGAAGCCCACTGATGGTACAAGCTTTAGTCTTCACATCAATCAAATCACTAGACCAATGAGTGCTCTCCATTTGATCTTTAGTTGGAGATGACGTGTCTGCTAACTGATAATAAATTATTTGCTCACTTAATGCTGACTAAAGCTAAGTTATGACAACTCCAAACATCGTAAGTGGTCCATGAGATGTCATTTATCCTTTTATTTCACCGAATTTGGATTAATTTCGAGAGTTTTAATTTTCTCCAAAATAATCATTTTTTAATAAAAAATCATTTTTATCCTCGAAATTGACTTTTTTGAGAAAAAAGGCATTATGTGTCCGATTGTTGATCTAAAAGTTAGCTCTGACTGGCTAGCTGGTCAAGAATGATTTTTGGCTTAAGGTTAGAGCCTTCAATCACTGAATCTAGAGTCTGGATGGTCGATTTATTACAAACGGGTTTTTCCATTTAATTAATGGAAAAATTAACCCAAAAAACTTATCAAAATTAATTAAAAATTATTTTTTCCTCGTTCGAAAAAAGATTTTTTTGAAAAAAAATTATATGTCCAGATGACTTAGGACATGACCATGATCTATCTAAATAATGACTAGTATATTTATAACACTTAGTTGGGCTCTAATAACCCCCCAAGGCCTAGAATTCAACATCAGGCATTCCAACTTTGGAAGAAGCGAGAGAAAACCTCATCAATTATACTTGACTGAAGGCAAAGCATAATTTTTAGGGGCAAAAAACTCCTTGGAATACCTTATTTGAGATTCTACATCTCAGGAGACCGAACCACTCAAAAATACCCTACTAGCACATTTTATTACAAACCCCGCACAGGCATGGTCAAAAAATTTCAAATAAAAAAGTGGCTGGCCCACATTGGCTAAACAAGTAGATGGATCAACTGGTACACTGGAATCAGACTTTAAACAAGTTAGTCAACCGGCGGATCCCTAGGTAACCCAAATATGGTACAAAAAAGCTGGTAACACGGTCATGTAGGTAGAACCTAACGAGCCTTTTGGGGCTTATTTGCAGGAGTATAGAGACTTAGGGGATGAGTTTCATGCTACCATGTATTTTTCAGATTTATGCAACATGAAGAGTAGGAACAAAACCAGGAATTTCAACAAGGGTTTCAATCACAACTATGAGTTGCAGAAGACCTTAGGCAGGTTGACCATCCCGAACTTTGATGGGACTCGCGGAGGATCAGCGAGGATATGGGTTCAAAAATTGGATACCTATTTCCAACTCAATCCCATGACAGAGACAGATGCCATTAAATTAGCTGCACTCCACCTAGATGAAGAAGCTCATGAGTGGTGGTACCATGGATTGGTGACATTGGGTCACAACACCATACACTCCTACAGTGAGTTCACTTAGGAGCTCATAGAGAGCTTTGACAGGAAGGATCCAAAGATACATTTTAGGGAGTTAACTCAAATCAAACATACTGGTAGTGCAGAAGCCTTCATCTCAAAATTTTAGAGGATAGCAGTCATGGTAATAGATGTATCAGAGAGCAGGTTGACTATGTTATTCACTGAGGCCCTCACAGAGCCACTACGGGGATGTGTCAAAGCCTACAAACCCCTCACTCTACAGGATGCCATTAGCAGATCCAGAGATCTTCAGGATTCAGTCCTCAAAAACAAGTTCTCACTGATATCCAATTTTCCTGTTAGGGACAAGGACAAGAAACCTCAGCAAGATGTTCCAAAGAAAACATGGTTAGATGAGGACACTAGAAAATATTTGAGAAGGAAGAAACTATGCTTAACTTGTCATGAACCATGGGTACCAGGACACAGGTGTGCAGGGAAGGCAAAGGCTCACTACATTGAGGTATATTTGGATAGTGATGAAGATGACTATGAGCAGGAAGCCAAAGAAGAAATACGGGCAGCTGAGGAAGAATCACACCAAGGTGATACACCAGAGGGAGTCATTGCCTCATTATCTGGAGTACCAAGATTCCATACTCTTAGGGTTAGGGGAGTAGTATAGGGTCACAGAGTAGGGATATTGATTGATGGGGAAGAAGCCCACAATTTCATCGACTCCACTTGGGTAGCTAAGAGAGGTATTCAGATCGAGAAGTTCAAAGGATTCACTGTAGCAATAGCCGTGAATTCAAGCATGGAGTGCAACTACTGGATTCCAAAATTGAATGTCACCTTAGGTAACTATCAGATGACAGATTTATTCTATGTAGTGTATGTATCAGATACTCACGTAGTATTGGGTTTTTAGTGGCTTTATTCTATAGGTAAATACACTACATACTATAGGGCAATGGAAATGGAATTCCTGGGGCTAGACGAAAAACGGGTAGTTTTGAGGGGCATGAACACTTATCCCCCAAAACTTGTCTCATCACAGAGAATGGAGGAAGTACTCCGACATGATGATATAGAATGGGCTGCAGAATGTTTTGTCACCTTTAGGAAGCCCCAAAGACCAACACACAACACCCAAGTGACATTCAAACCTTGCTACAGAAACATGAAAAGGTTTTTCGGGACCTTCCATCAAGCAGACCGCTAGACTGAGGCTTTGAACACATAATTGAGCTAGAGGAGGGGACACAAGCAGTCATCACCACTCCTTACAGGAATCCCAAAATATACAAGGATGATATTGAGAAAACAATGAAAGAATTACTAGAGCTTGGATATATTTGGCCCAATTCTAGCCCCTTCACATCCTTAGTAGTATTGGTCGAGAATAACGATGGTACACTACGAATGTGCATCGATTATCAAGCACTCAACAAAAATACCATTAAGAACAGGTATCCCATCCCCATAATTGATGAACTCATGGATGAGCTTCGGGGAGCTAAATACTTCTCCAAGATTGATCTTCGCTCCAGATACCATCAGATCAGGGTAAGAGACCAAGACATCTCCAAAACTGCTTTTCGTTGTCACTATGGTCACTATGAGTTTTTGGTCATGCCTTTTGGATTTACCAATGCTCCAACCACTTTTTAGTCATGCATGAACCACACCTTCAGAGCACAGCTACGTAATTTTTTGCTAGTATTCTTTGATGACATCCTGATTTACAGCAAAACATGGGAAGAGCATTTGAAACACCTGGATGAAGTACTGAACATTTTAGAAGAACATTCGCTTTATGCGAAAATGTCCAAGTGTGAGTTTGGCATGAAGGAAATGTTGTACTTAGGACACATAATCAATACAGAAGGAGTACAGGTTGATATGGAGAAAATCCGAGCTATTAGAGATTGTCACGTGCCAAAAATAGTTATAGAATTTAGAGGTTTCTTGGGTCTATGCACTTATTACCGATGGTACGCTAAGGGATTCTCCCAATTTGCAGCATGCCTCACAGATCTCACAAAGAAGGGAGCGTTCACTTGGACAGACTTAGCACATAAAACTTTCGAGGAGATGAAGGTTATTATGAGTTCCTGTCTAGTTTTAGCATTACCAGACTTCTCACATCCCTTTGTAGTAGAATGTGTTGCCTCAAGGGAAGGGTTAGGAGCAGTGTTGATGCAAAACCATCACCCTATTGCATTTGATAGCCGTAAACTGAAGAACTACAAGTGCCACTTCTCCATATATGACAAAGAGATGGTAGCCATCTTACATGCTCTCACAAAATTCAAACAGTACCTTGTGGGCAGTAAGTTCAAAATCAAAACCGATCATAACAGCCTCAAGTATTTCCTGGAGCAGAAGGAACTGAATGAGCGACAGCAAAAATGGGTCAGCAAAGTACAAGCCTATGATTTCGAGATCGAGTATGTAAAAGGTAAGAATAATGTAGTAGCCGATGCATTATCTAGGAATCCCGCCTCATTATCTCTCAGTAGTATATCCACAGATTGGAGGGCACTTCTCTTAGTAGAATACTCCAAAAATAAATTCGCTTGTGAATTATTGGATGGACAAATTCAAGATGACAGGTACAAGATTGTTGATGACATCATCTATTACAAGAATAGGATATACCTCATTCTAGAATCCACATTGAGGAGAAAGATCATTCAGGAAGCACATGATTCTCCTTTATCAGGGCATCAAGGTTTCTTGAAGACCTATAGGAATATCCGAGAGAGGTTCTCATGGAAGGGCCTCAAGGGGGAAATTATGCAGCATATACGGGAATGTAGCATCTGTCAACAGAACAAGATTGAGAACATCCATCCAAGAGGGTTATTTCAGCCACTACCGATTCCAGAATAGAAGTGGGAAAGCATCTCCATGGAATTTATTATAGGATTGCCCAAGGTCCAATGGAGAGATTGTTTATATGTAGTAGTTGACAGACTGACCAAGTTTGCACATTTCTTTTCGATATCATTAGACTACTCGGCAACTCAAGTAGCTGAGTTATTCTTCAGGGAGGTCTTCAGGTTACATGGGTTACCTAAGACCATTGTCAGTGATCGGGATAGTAGATTCATAGGTGCCTTCTGGCAGGAACTATTCAGATTAGTGGGATCGAACTGGCTACCAGTACAAGTTAACATCCCCAGAGCGATGGACAAACTGAAATAGTCAACAAGTGGATCGAAGGATATTTAAGGAACTATGTAGCAGGGTAGCAGCGAACTTGGATCAAATTGCTACACCTAGGGGATTATTGCTACAATACTACCTATCACATGTCTATTAGGATTACTCCTTTTAAGGCATTATATGGTTATGAGGCCTTAGACTATGCATATTTGGCATTTGGAGATAGTAGGGATCCTAAGGCTAAGTATTGGATACAGGATAGTCAAGACATTCTGAAAATCTTGAAGGAAAACTTACAAACAACCCAAAATCAACAGAAGTTGTATGTCGACAAACATAGGATTGAGTGGAGCTTTGAGGTGGGGGATTTGGTATACTTAAGGCTCCAACCTTACAGATAGTCTTCACTTAAGAAGAAAGGAGCAGAAAAGTTAAAATCTCACTTCTATGGACCCTACAAAATAATCAGGAAGGTGGGAGAGGTGGCATATGAACTAGAACTTCCACAGGAAAGTAAAATTCACAATGTGTTCCATGTGTCTAACCTGAAGAATACCCTTGGGAAACACATTGCTCCATCTATAGAGTTTCCTCCTTTAGATGATGAAGGACTATTGATACTGATTCCCAAATGGATCATACAAACTAGAGAAAGGAAGCTCAGGAATAGGGTAATCAGAGAGTACTTGGTTTAGTGGAAAGAACTATCGCCAGAGGATGCCACCTGGGAAGGTGAACAGGTATTGTAGCATCCCAGTTTGCAGTTGCTTGAGGACAAGCAATCTCAAGTGGGGAGGACTGTAATGTCCTCTTTCGATTAGGCCTTGAGGCCCAAAACCGTTGACCTATGTGATTCCTATGGGTTCGAGTGGTTATTAACAGTTAGGGACTGATGCCATCCATAGAAAATCTAGGGCATCATCATTAGGTCAAGAAGGGCCACCGGGTCCATAATCCACCTTTGTGCATGCCATCCAAGCATTATTTAATGATTCATGCACTCATTTAAGTCTCCATGCGCATGCACGCAAGTCAACTACAAATTAGAAGATAAAGAGACCTAATTAGGTCAAAGATTAGGGTTTTCATAGTTGAAAGTTATAAAAGGAGGATAAAGTGAAAGGAGACTTCACTTTTGATGATTATTGATTTTGGAGCTCTTGAGTAGCAGCACAGCGTGCAACATAGCAATTGGGGTTAGAGACAACGTCTCCAACTAGCGGGGTTTCGACAGTCAGATATATGCCCTAGTCTCATCTAGGGTAAGCCATACAGGTTCACCATTCGCTCTTCAATTTATTAATAGTTATCCAGTATATAGTAGAGATTGTTGCAGGGGCACGTGTGTAGCCGTAAGGGGTTTTCAGCCGAAAATCCAAAATCATTCGCTGGGTCTTCAGATCTTAGTTTACCTTCGAAACCTAGGCACCATTCTCATCATAGGTATCTTACTCCAGTACTTGGTGATAATAAAATCCAATCATGCTCATCCTGAGCAGTTATCATCTACTTCGCTCTTCAATTTATTAATATTTATCTAGTATACAATAGAGATTGTTGCAGGGGCACGTGTGCAGCCGTAAGGGGTTTTCAGCTGGAAATCCCAAATCATTTGCTGGGTCTTCAGATCTCAGTTTACCTTTGAAACCCAAGCACCATTCTCATCATTGGTATCTTACTCTAGTACCCGATGATAATCAGATCCAATCATGCTCATCCTGAGCAATTATCATCCAGTTCGAGATCAGGGGGCATGACCAGCTGCACCTCTAGAACAATTTGCTAGCTTTCCTAGAGACCTTAGAATTTCTGCATGTGACAGGAATTCTCTCTGGCACTAGAAGGCTATTAGTCCTGCAAATCATTAGCTTCATCAAACACCTCCTTCACTGAAAACGTCACCCTTAGCTGATTTGGAGTTCATGCTGCTGGGGTATCACCGGAAGTAGAAGATACCAGGTCATCTCCGATTCAGCTGTTGATGTATGCATATTCTCTCAGGAGCATTCCAGCCAGCTTATCAGTGGTAAGTGTTCATTATAACCTACAAACCCTAACCCTAATTTTTGCTATAAAATAGGGAATTTTGCATGGCTTTTTGCATGCCCGGTTGTTTCAGTATATTTGCATAGAATTAAAAAATATTGGGATTTGGGATATTACAACATACAATGATAATATATATTATAATATCTTTTGAAGTTACAAATACATCAACACTCCCTCTTAACTAGGAAGGTATTCTCTCTTTTCCACAGTCATCAACACATATGGTCAAGTCTTCATTGCAGAGTCATCATCACAAAGTAATAGAGTCATCATCATAGCTATTTCCATCATCATATTCTTATCGATCATTGAAATATACTATTTGTCATCGAAAGTTTCTACAGAGCCAACCCGTTTTCATGCTGGGTGTAAGCCTAGTCCTCATCCATGACTTCATCTCATCTACAAGCAATCCATTGCGTAGGAACTATCCATGACCTTATTTACATTGCCACTGCAATAACCTATGTCTCCTACCTTTATCTCGTTGTATCCAGATCATCTCTTTTGTCTTGCACAAAACAAAATAAACACAGAGAGCACACATAGCACAACCCAGATGCAGACCACCTGCGTTCTATCGCCATAGTAGTATGCCAGGATATCTCACGTCATTAAGACAATCTCTAACATCCACTATGCTAGAATTGCTTAGGAGCACACTCAGTGCATTACGTCTCTGCATGGTCAACCTACGTTCTACTAGTAAAGGAAAACTGCCTAGGTACACCTCATGTGCTTCATGACCTTATCATCTCCAACATGGGAACACACACATATATAGATATATACGTAAAGACTGATTACTACTACACCAGGGATTTAATGTTCCAGGTCAACCTCAAGGACTTATTACATCTAAACAACTTGCATCCAAGATCTTTTCCATTCCGACAACCTTCATGGCGTATTACATCTGAGTAACCTATGTACCACGCCAGGGCTCTTTTTACAGTCAGACAACCCATAGGGCTTATTACATCCAAATAACCTACGTACCATGCCAGGGCTCATAATTACATTCATATAACCTGTATTAGGACTAATTATGTCTGAGTAACCTGTGTATCATTCAAGGACTCATATTTACACTCAGACAACCTACAAGACTGATTATGTCTGAGCAACCTGCTACACCAGGGTTTTTTCTGCTTGGACAACCTATCTCATTTCCCATGTGAGATATCATGCATCATCGTCTTCTGGTCTCTCGATATTTCTAGCATAGAAACATATCAGGACTGATTACATCCAAGGATAACCTGCGAGCTTTTCCAGGACTTATCCAAGGACAGAGGACTGATTATGTCTAAGCAACCTAAGATCTTCGCTAGGATTTTATGCTCAGACGACATACCTCTCTAGCTATGATAGAATTCATCACTCCCTCTTTTGAGGGGTCATTTTGGATCACACCAAGTCTTTCTCTGAAGTACTCAAACTTCACTCTGGCTACAGGCTTGGTTAACACATCGGCTATCTGTTTGTTCGTTTCCATGTACTGGAGCTTCACTGCTTTTCTCTGCACGATATCCCTGATATAGTGGAACTTGATCTCTATGTGCTTTGACTTGTCATGGAACATAGGGTTCTCTGACAAGTTCACACAACTTTGACTATCGCATAAGATACAAGTCACATCTAACTAGAGATCAAACAAATAAGATAGTAGCTTCTGCAGCCACATTGCCTCGCAACTAGCCAAGCAAGCGACAACATACACTGCCTCAGCTGTACTTAGCGCCACACATGATTGCTTCTTGCTAAACCAGGAGATCATGCTAGATCCCAAATTGAAGCAACAACTTGTAGTGCTCTTCCTATCAATGGTGCTACCTACCTAATATGAATCAACATAATCATGTAGGTTAATCTTTTGATTCACATCATACTTGAGCCCATAATCCACTATACCTTTTAGGTATCTCAATACATGCTTTGCAACTATTAGGTGAACATGTCTTGGGTCCGTCAAGAACTGTCTTAGGGTGTTCATAGCAAATCATATGTCAGGTCTCGTATCCATGAGATACATCAAGGAGCCAATCATCTGACGATACATCATGGCATCAACCGACTCTGATGAAGCATCACATAGAAGCTTCAATTTTGATGCCATAGGTGTGGCTATCGACTTGCAGTCCAACATTTCGACTCTCTTCAAAATATCCACTGTATACTTTCCTTGACCAAGGAAAATCCCATTTGCACTCTGCCACACCTCCATGCCTAAGAAGTAGTGCATCATCCCTAGGTCTTTCATCTCAAACTCTGTAGAAAGTCTCCTCCTTGCATCTTTAATGAGTTCATCTTCACCCCTTAGCAACAAGTCAACAGCATATAGCAGGAGCATCACTGGTCTTTCTCCTTCAACCTTGAAGTAAAGGTTGGAATCTACTTTACTCTTGGTAAAGCCTTGGCTCATCAGGAAGCTATCCATCCTGCTGTACCATGTCCTCGGTGCCTATTTCAATCCATACAAGGCCTTCTTCAATTTGCACACATGAGTCTTCCTTTCTTGTCACTTTAATCCTAGTGGTTGTTCCACATACACTTTCTTCTGGACTACACCATTCAATAATGTTGCCTTGACATCCATCTGGTGTATCTTCCATTTCATAACTGCAGCTAATGCAAGTATGGTCCTAATGGAAGTGTACCTCTCCATGGGTACAAATGTCTCTTCGTAGTCTATGCCTTCTTACTGTGAGAATCCTCGTGCTATGAATCTTGCCTTGTATTTGTTGATGTTACCATCTGCAGTATGCTTGATCTTATAGATCCATTTCGAAGTCACGATAGACTTCTTTTATGGTATTGACACCATCTCCCAGACATCATTATTCATGAACGACTGATACTCCTCGATCATGGCATCCTTCCATTATTTTTTTTTGAAGCCTCTTCATAGGTGAAAGGTTCCTTGTCAATGATGTCACACAGCAGGGCCACATAGCTATTGTAAGTCTTTGGCATTTTCCTTTCTATATGCATTCCTTTTGGAGCACCATACCTTTCTACTTCTTGTATGAGCTCCCCTTCCCATGCTGGCTTCCTCTTGTGGAAGTCCTTCTCAAGAAGTGTCTCTACTAGTTCTTATGGTTCCACCATGTCATGATCTTCATAGTATTCTAGAATTGATTCTCCAATTTCCATATCTCAGACTCTCGTTTCTTTAGGTTCCTTGACCTATTGAGTAGGTAGCCTCCTGGATCTGAAGTATGTTGAGTCTTCATTAAAGGTTACATCTTTGCTGATGTCAATCTTCTTGAATCCTAGGAATTATATTTGGTAGGTCTTTGATGTATCACTGTATCGTACGAATATACCCTTCGTCCTAGAAGGATTGGGCTTGGTCCTCTTCTCCTTTGGGATATGTATGTACACCAGGCAGCCAAATATTCTAATATGGCTGACTTCTGGTTTCTCTCCTGAGAAAGCCTCTTCAGGAGTTTTGTTGTCAGGTACTCAATGAGGAGTATGGTTCTGTACATACACAATTGTTCTTGCTGCTTCTGTCCAAAGGTGCATAGGAAGATCCTAGTCATGTAGCATTGCTTTCATTGCTTCCATTATGGTTGAGTTCTTTTGTTCCGCAACCCCATTCTACTGAGGATTATATGGAGTGCTTAGCTCTCTCTTAATCCAAAACTCTCTGCAGAGTTCCTTGAATTCTTCCAAGGTGAATTCTCTGCCATTGTCTGACCACAGATTCTTGATATTCCTTTCGGTTTTGGTTCTTGACAAAGGCTTTATATTCCTTGAACTTACTGAATACTTCATTTTTCCCTTTCAAGAAATATATCCAAGTATTATGTGATAAATCATCTAGAAAGGAAACATAGTACACATACTCGCTTAATGAGCTAGAAGACATGGGTCCACATACATCTGAGGGTACTATCTCGAGTATTTCTTTATCCTTTCTTTCACTACTGGGAAATGTCTCCTTTGCATTCTTTCCTTGTGCACATCCTTTGCAAATTCCTTCATTCTTTGCCTGGATCTTTGGAAGTCCAAATACTACTTTGCTTTCCATCAGTAGTGCTCTGTAGTGCACATGTGCAAGCCTTTGGTTCCATAGTTCACTTGCTTCTATTGACTCATGAACCAATGCTTGTTCAGGATTCCCTTTTAGTTTGTACAAGCCACTGTATTCTTGTCCAATCATTGTTGCATCATCTATAGTATTTCCTTTAGGCCACATTAGAACTTGGCCATCGACAAATGCAACGCTCATTCCCTTTGCATTAGTGCAACGATGGAGAGAAGATTCTTCTTCAATCTTGGAACATATAGCACATCCTTCATCTTTAAGGATTTCTCGGAGCCTAGCTTATATGAAGCTACTCCACTCCATTTTATGGGGTATTGATAATCATCTCCAAGTTTCACCTTATGAGGTGACTCATGCTCAAACATATTAACAAATGATTCCTTGTATCCTGTCATGTGTTTGTATGCCCCACTATCCACAAGCCAATCATTGCTTCCATGTGAGATAGTGCTCGTAAGTGCTGATATTAGCACATACTCTTCATCTGAATCATTTGAGGTGTCCGACAAGGATTTATATCTTTCCGATTTGAGGTGTCAGACCTGGTTTCGGAACTTGCTAACCTAGGGTTTGTTAGAGAAACCCTAATTTTTCAAACTTCGAGTTTGGGAATTCTGCTTGGACAGAAAGATGTCTCCTTGAGGCAAGTTACTCAATAGGGTCCTTTCCTGAAAATTGAGGTGGGAAGTCTCAGAAACTTGATGCCCTAGTTTCTCCCGGGTCAAAATTGAAACTTCTTCCAATAAAAAATTCCTTCCACCAAAAGATGTGCCCTACTGAGACGAGTCAGCCTAGCCCTCTTTTCTTGATGATTTATGGAGAGAATACCTTGAACTAAGAAGCCCTAGTTTATGCTGCTGCACAATGCCTTCTATCAGAGAGGATTTGATACCATGTTAGTTTTTCTTAGATCTTGTTAGCTTAGTTATGATATTTATTTGAAAGAATAACAAGTACAACAATATGCATAAGATAGAATAGATAAACAAGACAAAAAGGTTTTCACAGGGGAAACCATGAAGGAAAAAACCTCGCAAACTTCCTCAGAATAGTATAGTCACAAAGACTATGTCATAAGATGATCAATCCCAGTAATAAGAATTATTTAGTAGCTATCTATATCTCCTCCTTGTCTCTATCTCTCATGCGAACTTGAGTGAGTGTGAGGTGTGTATAAATGAGGGAGGGAGCTTCCCCATTTATACTAATCAAGTGACTGACCTATACATGACTAGGGCTGACTTGTTACCCTAATAGGGATGACTTTTCATAGAGAGATTCCAAATACACATTACATGATGTTACATTGGGGACTATTTCCCCAACTTACAATGAAGGTTGTACCTAAATGTCTATACACAATAATGACATCCCGAAAGGTGGTAAACACATCTCTAATTGGGCTACACCAACATACAATGATAATATACATCAAAATACCTTCCAACGTTACAAATACATCAACGAAGACAAGTGATATGTGGAACCAACATAGCACTGAAGTTTAAAAGTTGTGTAAAGTATGGCATAAGCAATAGTCTTTAGCATCAGATTCTCTAATCATTCTTGACACAATTTAACCACTAGTTTGTCATATAATATAAGCATAGGTCACCATAATCATCATAGAATAACAAGTCAAAGGTTTTACTATACATTAGAGAGCAAAATCCTACTAAGGAGCCATATACCTGATCTCACCATATACATGTCTCTACCTGATATGCCCCATCTAAACTATGTACCATATCTGTTTTTCTACTTGAATGAACTAAGTCATCACTTAAGTTGTCTCAAAGAACAAGGAGATCTCAATCCTGCCAAGGAAATACTCTGCACTTGCTAGTGAATAAAAGCTCTGAATGGCTAAGGCTGGAAATGATGATCCATGCTATAAAGATGGCCACTAATGTCCGTCGGTTCAAAGGAAGAAGCATTTACAATCACCACAAGCATTTCAACTCCAAGATCCAATATGCCCAAGAAAGTATTTTTATTCCAATAGCTCTACTATGGTTGGGTTTGATACTTGCTCATCATCTCACTAGAGATGGTTAAGAATTCTTTATAGCGTGGGTAAGGGAATCGGTGGGTATCATAAGGATCATGATAATTAAACTCATACCCATAATCATGGTCAAGATCATCCTCACCCATCCCTTTCGTTTATTTGCCTTATAGCTTCAGTTATGTTTTTGGTTAATTCCTTCATGCGTCTTAATAATACATCTCAATTCATTATGATTTATGTGATGAGTTTGCTTCTCAGTGGAGTCATGTTGTGGAGTAGCCAGGGTTAGATTGATTAGTCCCCGCCATTGGATTGACTGGACTTACGTTAAGATTAGGATTAGGAGATGAGGGAGGAGGAAGAGAATTAGTTGATGGGGATCCCAAGAAACAGTTTGGAGAATCGGTGTTAGCAATTTTCCAAAAGAAATTAGTTGATTGAGCTTTGGGATCTCTCCTACGATAAGTAAATGGGGTTCCTTCCAATTGATTTAGATTTGATTTACTTCTAAGGTTGTAGGGATGCTCATGGAATGTCATGGTTAGAAGTCACCAGGTAGACTTTAAACTCTTCTACCAAGATATATGTCGTTAAAATGTAGGGAGAGAGTGAGTGAAAAATAGATGGCTATGTTTAGTTAGAAATTGAGATGATAACCATCTATATTAATTCAGATGCAATAATATATCATTTATGCATGGATAATCGCAGACACCTAAGGTAAGTCTCTACCTCCCTAGCAACGGTGCCAAAAATGTTGGCAAAGAGAACGGGAGTGGAGCTTAAGGATAAATGTCAAACTAGGGTAAGCCTCTACCTTCCCTGACAACGACGCCAAAAATGTTATCACACAACTTGTAGTTGTCCCTAAAGGTATCCCATCCGGGATGATAGAGGAGATGGACAACTAAAGAGGTGACCCAAGAAGTGCAATGATTCCCAATGCAAGCTTAGGTGAGCTGAAGAGTTCAAGTATGGTTGAAGAGGATTAATATATTTGGAATGTTTCAACCAATGAATGAGTTAGGCCACCTAGGAAGACCAAAGAGATAGATCTAACACCATGAAATACCCAAGTAGGGCCCACTTCCTTAAAATAGGAAAATGATTCAAATGGGTCCCACAACGTCAAATTAGGGGTGATATGGTGCTAAGGTGTGTTTGATGATGTGGATCTATGGATCCAAGGTAAATTAGACACACCCACATATGGGATCTTAACATATGACACAATCCCCAAGGAGTGCGAATTGACCCAAGGAGACTAGTTCCTTTAGATGGAGAGGCAAATGGAGTCCAAATTATGCCAAATTGTAGATCAAGATAGTTAAGGCAATTATCAAGGTGGGTTTTAAGTGGCATGCCCCAAGGTAGGCTAGATATCCATAGATCTAATCTTGAAAATGCATCACCCAATGACCCAAGTGGGGAACAACCCTCAAAATGAGGAATGGATCCCATAAGGAAAAAATCAAAGGAGTGAAGCACCAGGGGTAGGTTATCAAATGAGAGGAGTGCAAATCAAGCGGGATCTCACCTACCCAAGTGAGAGAACTAGAAAAACACACCCAACGAAGGAGTGCGACCTCACCTAAGGAAGGCTAAGTGCCTTGGAAAATGTGCCAAATGAAGCCCGATTGCCACCAAACTATTGATCCAGATTGCTATGGATTCTATAGAGGTGGGTTCTCTTTATTATTCCCAAAGACAAGCTAGATCCAAGTAGATCTAGGAAAAAGTGAAAAATGAGGGTTTTAATCAATGAGGGTTTCGAGATCTAATAGAATAGATGGATAGGATAGAAGAATTTCGTACCTCATGGAACATACTTGGAAGATGAATATGGAAGAGGATTGTGACGAGGATTACTTCCCACAAAGATCAAATTCCAAACTTTGATGAGCCCTTTTTGCCAACGTTTTGCCTCCTTCAACCAAATCGATTTTCCTATTCCTATCAATCAAGGCCACAAAGATCAATCAATCAATCAAGAATGGAAAGAGATGCATACAAAGAGATGAGTTTTATGAATTGATGGTACAACGACAAAACAACTCCCTGTCACACAAAATGTCTTCTTGAAGCTTGAAGTGTAGGCCTCCCCACCAATTCGCACCCCTCCAAAAAGTATTCTTTACCTACAAAACAATTAGTTGAAGATAAAACCAAGATGGCCACAAATGTCCATCAGTGTAGAGGAAGAAGTATTTACAATCACCACAAGCATTTCAACTCCAAGATCCAAGATGCCCAAGAAAGTATTTTTATTCTAATAGCTCCGAGCCAAAAATATCTAAATCTCTCCCCCCTTTACAATGAGAAGCTCTCTCCTTTAAATAGGAATGAGAGATAACAAACTCCTAACCACCTTTCAAATGGATGGCTAAGATTAAAAGATCAAAATATTCTAATCAACGGTTGAGATGAGATCAACATAAAGTACGTGGATCAATACAATAATATAATATATCAATGGACTAAATCACCCTAGGAGAGGGGATCCCACTAAATAAAAAGGAATAAAGCTCATGGTGGGTCTAAGGGGTATTAACTAACACCCCTAGTGTGTCCCCATGGCACAATAAAAATAAAAATAAATTTTAAATGCAAAATAGTGCCTCTCTAAGGAAATCGTGAGCCTCCGAAAGCTCAGAAAATAATAAAATATGTCAAAGAGATGGATGCGGTTCCATCCAAGTGTTGAAACTGCTAGAGAAGGAGTGGAAGACATCACCCTCATCATCAAAACTCATCCCATGCCATTTCCTTGCCTCATTAGCCCAAATCAAATTCTTTAGTAGCCATTTTTATTATTTTTAATCTACCTCAGGAAACGTGATATGGCCCAAACTCCCTCCTAAGAGTGCCATCGTTGTCAAATTGGTCCCACCAGGTTCTTTTGGAGGGGGGTAAAATGGTAAAAACAAGTCACTGGATCACCCCCTCCTCATACAATGCCATAGGTGAACCATTCAAATCACCTCTATGTTCTAACAAGCCACTCAGCATAGCAAAACTGCACCAGAATGGTATACTGAGACAAATGATCACCGTAACTTCTCGACACTGAAAATAGACTGTCCCATTGACCTTGGGGAACCCAAATCCATCTAAGTTGAATACTCATACTATTAAATTTTCATATGCTTAGCTAAAACATCAGTACTTCATTTCATTTTCATAACAAAAGCATATAAACAGGATCACTGAAAGATAGACAAGAACAACCATACAAAATGAACACAAAGATTTATCCTGGGAAAACATTAAAGGGAAAAACCCAGCAAAAGCTTCCTCAATATAGATGCCCCAAAAAGCTAAAAGATAAAAGATAAAACTAGCAAGGAGATCAAAGCCTGATCCTCCTCCTTCTCCAGCTACTTCTCTTCTCCCCTAATGCGCTACACAAGTGAAAGTGTGTGTCTCAAATGAGGAGCACCACACCTCTATTTATATTCATCCGTTCACTTCAATTAACTCATCTGACATGTGGGCTCGAGTTAATCATGTAGGCTCGAGTTACACATGTAGGCTCAAGTAACCACACTGGGGTGCTAATGACCCACCTTTACAATTAGAGGGGACAACCTCATGACTCTTATTAGTTCTTCCAATTAGAAGCGTTGGGGTACAAGATAATACAAGTGGTTCTCCCGGTAGGACCATCGGGGACCACAAAAGATGCATATAGAATATTCTTCGAAGTTACAATATTTAAACACATACACCCTATAGATCTCTGCATGCTCAGGTACGATATCCAATATGCCAAGATAGATAAAATAATAATCTGTAACTAATCAAATAATCAATAATATAACCCAAGCTAACATCAATCTACTGCAAGTGTTTATAGGTTAAAAAATGCTCTTCAAATCATTCAAATAATAATTATAACAAGTAGAAATCATTTCACTGGCGATATATCAACCAAATATAGAGTTTCTTTAATTAATTATAACTCAGACCAGACTTTCAAGACCATACTCACTTTATAGTTGTAATCAATTTGCTAGTGAAGGGTGAGGGCTAGAAATCAAATGGTTAGGATAAAGGGTGACTACCAACTTGACACTGTAAAACTTTGGATATGGAAAGGGGATATTCACTCTAGCATATGCTGGATAAGCAACAACACAGGGGATGGTAGTGTCTCACAAATGGATAAGTTATGTTCAAAGGTGCTTATTCACCTTGAAAAATGCTCACAATCCAAATCAAATACAAGTGAGGCCAACAATATTTAGATATAACTTTTTAAGAACCATTGCTTTTTGGGCCTTCAAATTTCCATAGCCTTGGTCCATGCATTAATTACACGAATTTTATTATTGAGGCTTAATGCATTCATGTATGTTTAAAAGCACTACTTTTCATGAATGTGTTTTCACAAGATATTCATTTCAATATACTTCATAGCCAGTTTCATTAGGATTGCGTTTCATTCATGTATGTTCAAAAACACTACTTTTCATGAATTGGATTTTTATAAGATATTCATTTCATTTCCAAATACATTGTATTGATGGGAATGCTATTTGTTTCAAGTTTAGCCAATACAACCTAGGAAACTCAGAGCCGAGACACAAATAAACAGGGAAGCTTGTCCAACACAGAGGCTCTAGTGGGGAAAGTTCCTCCATGCCACAATTCAAGTAATAGGTCGGGCTAAAAACATAACTGGAAGGTAATGGATGGGTATAGATAGGGAACAGTGAAACCAACACTAGCAAGCCAAAGTATGGTGGGAATGATCACCTCTATTCCCCCTAAGGAGGGTAAGACCAATGAGTATGGGTCAAGAACTTCCAGGTCTAGGTAGGGACATACATACGTAAGATCAATACATCCAAGTCCATATATTTATATGACTTCCAGATCATGATACTAAATGCTAAGACATGTCACAAGAATGAGTATAAAATCAATAATTACCATCACACAAAATAAAATCTGCTAATTCATATACATGTAAATAACCAATATGAACCAAGATTTGGCCAATGATGAACTATTGATGCGACTCTGGGCACTATTGTTCTGCAAAATGGATACATCAGTCCTCAAATCTGAGTGTCCTGAGACTCAGTCATGGCATGGGAAAGTACTATAGTCCATTATCAAATAGTGATCCATCATAGATGCTCATCTCAACATCTCATATGTAAGGGAACTAGCTAGAAAGTGTACTAGAATATGAAAAATAGAATATGGTAGCCCGGCTACTATATGTGTGATAACACTAACCATACAATGTAGATCCACCATCTCTGACTAAGAAGATTGGTGATCATAGGTGTAGACATAGGCTTGGAATCCTCTATCCTGAATTTCCTTAGAATATCAACTGCATATTTTTCGTGTCGCAAGAAAATATCACCAATTTGCTACTACAACTCCAATTCTAAAAGGTAGCGCATCATGCTGGCGTTCTTCATCTCAAACTCTCAAGCAAGATCATGCTTGCACATCTCAATGAGAATCTCTGACCCTGCAAGGAACATGTCATCTACATAAAGTACCAAGATGAGTGGACCATCTCCAATAAGTGTAAAATACAAGTTGGGATCCACCTCACTCTTGATGAATCCCATAGCTAATAGATACCCATTAATCCTTGAGTAAAATGCTATTGGTGCCTGCTTGAGTTTGTATAATGCCTTCTTCAACCTACATGTTATCACACAAGTTGTGGCTACCTTTATGGAGTATCCTATCAAGGATGGGTATGTTGATTTTCTGAACATCATCGAGAGCCCTTCTCTTCGGAGAATGGGACCACTTGGTCCGGGACCACGGTGAAGACTCAACCCAGTGTTGAGTGACCATTCTGTTGAATGGTAGATATCTGGTCTAGGACCATGATATAAACCCAGATCTGCCTTGGGTGGACTCAACCTAGTGTTGAGTAGACATCTGGTCCGGGACCACGATGTAGACCAGTCTAGAACTAGTAGACTCAACTTAGTTCTGAGTAGCCATTCTCTGGGAGAATGAAGACACGATAAGCCCTAGACTAGGTCCGGGCATGTGTGTGTCACTTTGACCCTTGATCTATGGGCTTGGTGTGCTTCTCCAAGGATTAGCTACCCTTGGTTAAGTTACCCTGGTACCAGATCTAGGTGTCACACAGTGTGTGAGATAAAAGCATTAATAACTCTCTTGGTTTATGATGATGTACTTTTGAAAAAAAAGAAAGGGTACCACAGGTAATGACCACAGGGGCACTTGGTAAAAGGCCAAAGTCAAAAGTGAAAGGAAAAAAATAAAAGTACCTTTTTGGTAATAGTGAAAGTGAAATTAGGAAAATAATAAATTTTTATTTTTTTTTAATCTTTTCTAATCTTTTCCACCTAAAAGGACTTCGTATAAAAGTCAAAGGAAAAAAATAAAAGTACGTTTTTGGTAAAAGTGAAAGTGAAATTAGGAAAATAATAAAAATATTATTATTTTTATTTTTTCTTAATTAAAGGACTTATTATAAAAGTCAAAGGAAAAATAAAAGTACCTTTTTTAGTAAAAGTGAAAGTGAAATTAGGGAAAGAATAAAAATATTATTATTTTTATTTTTCCTAATCTTGTCCACTTAGAGGTGAACAAAGGCTATAAGAGAAGATCAAGCCTTCTCATTTGTTGCACACACTTTTGCTCTCACAGGAGAAGAAGACTATCTTATGTTCAAACCCTCAGCTAGGGTTTTATCAACAAGTCCATCTTCAGCATTTTTGCACAGTTATCTTCAACATTCCATTTTTTGGGTAGATTTCAGCAGTCTAATATTTTTGGGCAATTTTCAGCAGTCTGATATTTTCAGACAGTCTGATATTTTCGAGCAATTTTCAGTAGTATGATATTTTCAGAAAGTTTTCAGACAGTCTGATATTTTCGGGTAGTTTTCAGCACGCTGATATTTTTGGTTAGTTTTCATACAGTCTGATATTTTCAGGTAGTTTTTGGACAGTCTGATACTTTCAGGCAGTTTTCAGCAGGCTGATATTTTCAGGCAGTTTTCAGACAGTTTGATATTTTCGGGTAGTTTTCAATAGGCTGATAATTTTGGGCAGTTTTCAGACAGGCTGATATTTTCAGGCAATTTTCAGCAGTCTGATATTTTTAGGCAGTTTTCAAGAGTCTGATATTTTCAGGCAGGAGAGAGAAAATCTCAGTTTTTCTGAGAAAGCCCTAAATTGGTAATTTTCTGTAATTCCGAAAATTATGGGTAAAATTATCAGTTTAATTTATTAGTGATGAATTTTACAGTTACTGTGGTCAAAATCCAGATCTGGATTTGAGGAACTTTTTGAAGAATTTCTTAAGCCATCTCATTTACGAGATGAGCTATTAATGCTTTAGGGGTTTTTTTCCTTTGAAGGTTTCTCCAGTGAAAAATATTGTGTCCATGTGTGCTGATGTGATGAATGTGTTTTTTACAGCACTGTTGATTTATTTATGTTTATCTGCAAATTTTTAAAGTTTATGCTAATGCTGAAAATTTAACATGGTATCGGAGCTTAGCATGTGAAAACACAATAAAGGGATACTGTTGTTGTTTCTCACTAGATCTTGGACTAAGATTTGCAGATCTAACATTTGGATACGTGACAGAGATGGCTACCGTTGGTTTCAAACTAGAAGAGAAGCTCTCTGGTTCAACAAACTTCAATTCCTGGAAGGCCAGGTTGACAGCCATTCATGATGAAAATGACTTGGATGACATTGTTCTTAATGTCACAGAAGAGCCAACTACAAATGCTGGTAGGATTGCATACAAGAGGAAGCAAGGTAAGTCTAGAAGAGTTATTTATGATTCTATCAAAGAAGAATTGATTCCTAACATCACATCCTTGAATATTTCTAAAGAATGCTATGATACATTGGTAAACCTCTATGAAAAGAAGGCTCCCTGTCAAAAGAGAGTCTTAAAGAAGAGGCTACGAACTTTGAAGCTAAACAAAGATGAAAGTGTTGGTTCCTTCTTCTCTAAGTTCAAACAGGTAAGAGATCAACTCCTTGCTATTGGTGTTACTGTTGATACAGATGATGTTGTACAAATAGTGGTTTATGGTCTCCCAAGCTCTTGGGAAACCTTCATGGCATCCGTCTGTGGATGAGAAAATCAGCCAACCTTTGAGAGGCCTTGGCATGATTGCATACAAGAAGAAACAAGGAACAATGACAAGGTAATAAAGCAAGATAACCTTGCACTTGCAGCAAAGACCAAGAAGTTCAAGAAGCCTTTCCCTCAGCAGAAGAAGGGTAGGAAACCTCAGGGTAACTTTTCTGACATGTCCAAGATTGAATGTTATACTTGTTACAAGTTTGGACATTATGCTAGAGACTGCAGGAAGAACAAGAAGAAACCTAAGAGAAGGTTTCAAGCATCTACTGCAGAAGCAGAGGAAGAAGAAGATGAAGAACCAAAGAAGAAGAAGAAAACCAAGGCTAATAAAATAGATGAGCCTAAAAGAGAGTACTATTTGATTTCTGCTCTAACCGGTTCTTTCTTAGCTTGCTCCACTTCTTGGTTGGTGGACAGTGGTGCCTCTAGGAACATGACAGGTAACCGTGGTACCCTTGCCAGTTACAGAAAGAAGAAGTTCACCACTTAGGTAGAGCTTTGAGATGATTCCACTTACAATATTGAAGGAATTGGCTCAACTTCACTTCAACTTGAATCATGTACGGTTCTTCATATTGATGATATTCTTTATGTTCCTGGGTTAAGGAAGAATCTTTTATTTGTTGCTGATTTACAAGAAAAGGGCCACAGAGTCCTTTTTATGGACAAAAAGGTATTTTTATGGGAAAAAGACACAGATCTAGATTCAGTAGTTCAGATTGGGGTTCGAGAGGGAGACATCTACAAGGCCTCCAAAGTTTCCACTCATGCTTTGGTACATCACACAGTTGATCCTTGTGAACTTTGGCATAGAAGGTTTGGATACCTTCACTACATAGCTCTCCCAGGATTGCAGAAGATGGTCACAGGTATGCCAGAAGTTTCTCCAAAGCATGAAGGAATTTGCAAAGGATGTGCTTTAGGTAAGAACACTAAGAAATCCTTTCCCAAAAGCAAGAGTACATCTAAAGGAATTTTGGATTTGATTCATTCTGACATTTGTGGGCCCATGTCTTCACCCTCCTTGAGTGGGTGTTTATATTATGTCTTGTTTATTGATGATTGCTCTCGAAAGTATTGGATTTACTTCCTTAAGGCCAAGAGTGAAACTTTTGACAAGTTCAAAGAGTTCAAGACATTGATTGAAAATCAGACTGGCAGGCACATCCGTATCTTGAGATCAGATAACGAAGGTGAGTATGAATCTAATGAGTTTGATGATTTTTTTCAAGAAGCAGAAATCAAGAAAGAGCTGACAGTGCCTTACAACCCCCAGCAAAATGGGGTTGCAAAAAGGAAGAATAGAACGATCTGTGAGGCTGCTAAAGCCATGATCACTGATCTAGATCTTTCTTTGTCTTTATGGGATGAAGCTACCAGAACTGCAGTGTACATCCAGAACAGAAGCCCTCATGCCTCTAGTTCACAGAATGTGGACTCTACTCTATATAGACAGTTCATTGGTTCCCTGATGTATCTCGTGCATATGAGACCAGACATCTGCTACACAGTGAATGCACTGAATCGAATCATGTCAGATCCAAAGCACATACACTTGGTAGCCGCCAAACATGTACTCAAATATGTGTGAGGGACTATCACTTATGGGCTCAGGTATACTTCCAGCAGTAGAGTATTGTTATCTGGATATTCAGATTCAGATTAGGATGGCAGTGCGGTCGACCGAAAAAGTACCTCTGGTTATTGCTTTAGAATGGGATCAGCAATGATCTCTTGGTCTAGTAGGAAGCAGGGTTCCATAGCTCAAAGTACAGCTGAGGCAGAGTATATTGTTGCAAGCGATGCCTACAAGGAAGCAGTTTGTCTCAGAAAGTTGTTATCTGATCTGTTCGAGGGAAAGCTTGACTCAACGATCATCCATTGCGATAATAAAAGTTGCATAAAGCTTTCAGAGAATCCAGTGTTTAATGATAGCTCAAAACAAATTGAAATGAGGTATCATTTCATCAAAGACCTATTGCAGAGAGGTGCTTTGAAGTTGCAGTACATTCGTACAGATGAACAGATTGCAGATATCTTGGCCAATCCTCTAATAGCATCAAAGTTTGTGTACTTTCGTGACAAGCTTGGTATGGCAGAGAATGCCTCTCTCGCTGAGAGGGAGTGTTGATTTTCTAAGCAGCATCGAGAGCCCTTCTCTTCGAAGAATGGGACCACCTGGTCCGAGACCATAGTGAAGATTCAACCCAGTGTTGAGTGACCATTCTATTGAATGGTATATATCTGGTCGAGGACCATGATATAAAACCAGATCTGCCCTGGGTAGACTCAACCTTGTGTTGAGTAGACATATGGTCCGGGACCACGATGTAGACCAGTCTGGGATTGGTAGACTCAACTTAGTTCTAAGTAGCCATTCTCTAGGAGAATGAAGACACTGTAAGCCCTAGACTGGGTTTGGGCATGTGTGTGGCACTTTGACCCTTGATCTATGGGCTTGGTGTGCTTCTCCAAGGATTAGCTACCCTTGGTTAAGTTACCCTGGTACCAGATCTAGGTGTCACACAGTGTCTGAGATAAAAGCATTAATAACTGTCTTGGTTTATGATGATGTACTTGTGAAAAATAAAAAAAAGGGTACCACAGGTAATGACCACATGGGCACTTGGTAAAAGGCCAAAGTCAAAAGTCAAAGGAAAAAAATAAAAGTACCTTTTTGGTAATAGTGAAAATGAAATCAGGAAAAGAATAAAAATATTATTATTTTTATCTTTCCTAATCTTGTCTACCTAAAAGGACTTTTTATAAAAGTCAAAGGAAAAAAATAAAAGTACATTTTTGGTAAAAGTGAAAGTGAAATTAGGAAAATAATAAAAATATTATTATTTTTATTTGTTCTTAATTAAAGAAGGACTTCTTATAAAAGTCAAAGGAAAAATAAAAGTACCTTTTTTGATAAAAGTGAAAGTGAAATTAGAGAAAGAATAAAAATATTATTATTTTTATTTTTCCTAATCTTGTCCACTTAAAGGTGAACAACGGGTATAAAAGAAGATCAAGCCTTCTCATTTGTTGCACACACTTTTACTTTCACAAGCGAAGAAGACTATCTTATGTTCAAACCCTCAGCTAGGTTTTTACCAGCAAAGTCCATCTTCAACATTTTTGCACAACTATCTTCAGCATTCCATTTTTTGGGCAGATTTCAGCAGTCTGGTATTTTCGAGCAATTTTCAGTAGTATGATATTTTCGGGCAATTTTCAGGAGTCTGGTATTTTCAGACAGTTTTTAGACAGTCTGATATTTTCAGGCAGTTTTCAGCACGCTGATATTTTTGGGCAGTTTTCAGATAGTCTGATATTTTCAGGCAGTTTTCAGATAGTCTGATATTTTCAGGCAGTTTTCAGCAGTCTGATATTTTCAGGCAGGAGAGAGAAAATATCAGTTTTTCTGAGAAATCCCTAAATTGGTAATTTTCTGTAATTTTGGAAATTGTGGGTAAAATTATCAGTTTAATTTTTTACTGATGAATTTTACAGTTACTGTGGTCAAAATCTAGATCTGGATTTGAGGAACTTTTTGAAGAATTTCTTAAGCCATCTCATTTACGAGATGAGCTATTAATGCTTTTGGGGTTTTTTTCCTTTGAAGGTTTCTCCAGTGAAAAATATTGTGTCCATGTGTGCCGATGTGATGAATGTGTTTTTTACTGCACTGCTGATCTATTTATGTTTATCTGCAAATTTTTAAAGTTTATGCTAATGCTGAAAATTTAACAGGGTAGAGGACCAGTAGCCAAACCAAGTGACCTCAGAGTGCCTCAACCCTCATATTTTATGCAAGTGTCACACCGGATGAGGCTATCTATGCTTTAGGTCGAGCCGGAACTAAGCCAATGGGGAGACCCTAGTTAGCCAGTGAAGGCTAAGTAATGCAAATCAAGGCACACACAAGCACACAAGCATATCATAGTTGAAACTTGATAATCACAGGTGGCCTTGACTGAAAACCTAGATCAGGTGAATAAAACCAGAGGGATGGGCTGCCTTAGAGAATGAGCTAAGGAAGCTTAACAAGAAATTAAATTCTCATCAATGTAAATACTTTCCCAATGACAACAATTTGATGTACTAGATCTAGGATAATATATATGTGTTAGAATGAGATGACCAAATAAGATGAGTGAGTAAGAAATTGACCAATTATTAATGCAGTCACGAAATAATGGAAAATTATCTGATACTAGCAATAAGATGCAAGTTTGATTAAAGATATTCAAATTTGAATGGAAAATAGGCATACCCAAGTCAAAAACCAACTAAGTGTGGAAATGCCTAAGGAGGGAAATTTCCCTCTAAGTGAGGCCAATGCCTAGCAAGGGTAAAAGGAGTTAGAATCTATTCTTGAACTTCACATCTAGGGTTTAAATGATATTTCTAACTTGGGTTTTCATTATCCAAAGGTTTTAACGGTAAAATTTTAAGAAGTGAAAATTGAGGGCTTTAAATTAATTATTTGATTTGTAGACCAACGGATAGAAATTTAAACTAAGAGAAACATAGAAGATCTTACCCGGATAACTTGGCTAATGTTGTAGAGATGACACTTTTCCTCTTGTTGATCAACTTGGTGAAGTCTTGACAGATATTTTTCCCCAACAATTTTCCTCAATGCAGCTGTAAATCCCCTCTTACCTGCACAAGAAAACAACTATGTCAATTTAATTATACACGGAAGAAAAACACTTTGGCAAATGCAAATCATGAAGTATTCAATTTGACAAATAAATTGTAGAAAGGCAAACCCCCTAAGATGCAAAAATTTTGGAGAAGAGAAGCTATGCTTCTCTACAATAGTGCCTCTCTCCAACTTGTCCTCTTGGCACAAGAAACAACCACAACAAATTCAAGCAAATTCCACCATGATTTCACCAGTGTTCAAGGAGTAAGATAATGCAATCACTATCGACAAACATCACACACAAGATTCACAAGTATGGAAGAAGAATCTTTCTCTATAGCTGAAATCTCAAGAGCCAAAAGTCCATTACATAGAGCCAAACTTCTCCTAAATAGAAAAGAGGCCAACACAATCCCTATCCCAAAGTGATGGAGAGCCGAGATTTAATCTCATCAATATAATCTAATGGCCAAAAATGAGCCAGACAAATACATCATACTCAAATGGATGGGTCCCTATCAATGGGTGCGTCCCTCTCAAATAGATGCAAAGTAAAAGTGGTAATCATAAGGATGAGATGGGGGGTTTCCTAGGGGCTATAGTCTCCCTAAGGCACCCCCTTTATAAGGATATAGGATGTATCAAGTGGTGGATAACTTGCTGCTACACCAAGTGCGCCCCCTTGGAGAAAGTGCATCTAGTTTATGAAAAGGCATAATGTGTGGGCCCCAAATCCTCATCAAGGCCTCATACCAAGGCTGAAAACCATAGCATAAAGTCACACAATACTCTCAAATCACAAATTTCCCCACATTACTCCATTTTGATAAAGTTACTAATTCAATGGTCACTTAGCCAATTTAATTTTTGTTTGTGTAATTTGTTGAAGCTGAAATTGGCCAAAGATGGCCACTTCCATTGTTTGGATTCCTGAACTAACTTTGCCAATGAATTTGGAGACTCCTAGTCCACTAATGGTGGTCACAAGAACCACTCAAATCCATCAATAATGCTCAATATGGCTCAATCCACGCTAAATAAATAAAAACATGGCAATGGCAATTGATAATAAATAAAAATCTCACTGTACAGGCCACTTCATGGAAAACTGAAGCATGGAATCATGTAGATGCCCAAAACCAAAAATTGCATGTCTAGATCCAAAATTCCCTAGACCCCATTTTTGGATTGGTCAAACTAGTTTGACCAAGTCAAACTGGTCAAAGTATGGCAGAAATGAAGTTGTGGAGACTTGTAAGCACAAGGAGATGCCAAGATGCTCCCTTATTTATGTTAGTAAACTGATGCATTATCTGTGATAACTTGTACCACTTTATGTGGTCCTACTTGTTCAATAGCAGGAATTACAACATCAACAATAAAGTGACTATCTTTTACCTCACCAGAACAATCTTCTACTCTCAAAAACATTGCTCCTACAAGTGACGATGCAATGATGTTGCTCAATGGCCTATGCCTTGTATCTATCCATTCATGTGAAATAATGAACACCCCTGAGTTGGTCCATATATCAGTCCATCCGTCTGAAATAATGAACACCCCTGAGTTGGTCCATGAGCTTTGGATATGTCTTAAAAATATCCTCAATAAGCAGCCTGTCTTTCTTGAGCAAAACTGTTCTAAGTTTTTCATAGTTTGGCCCTTTAGAACCTTGAGGGTCTAAGTTAATTGCCCTCACCAAATCCTACCAATATGGGGACCGAACCACATTAAATGGGATGCCACATGCATAGATGGCCCTTGCTACTCTGGACTCTACTTCATCTCTCTTTATTGTTGAATATTTTCAACAATTTGCTATTTTTACGTGCTAATGTAGGGTTTGATAACTCATCTTCAAGTTGTGTTTCCCTCCTCTTACTTATTTCATGGACAATACATGGCTCACTCCAGTGCCACTTTTACTAATCTTGCTTCTTTGGTCTTTCAAGTTCATAGCATCATTATGCTCTCACTTGAATTTGTCCCTCATTTCTGGATTTTTGGTATGGCCACAAACATCATCCCCCTTTACCCCTTCATGCAAAATCTGATCCTTGACTCATGTGTAAGAGCCCTTGTAGATCTTGCCATTGTTGCACAGTTTGCACCTCCATTCCCATGAACCCTCACCAAACATTTGCTTGATCTTGCTGACATGCTTCCAAAGAGGATAGTAGTGTTGTTGCTTGTATGCTTGAGCAACTCTTGGGCTTGGACTTGGCAAAATGACACTTTGAGAAGCCATGAAATCTATAAAAACAATAAACAAATCAGCTCAATAAACAATAGGCTATCCACAATTGTAAAATCACTGGAGGTGGAAATGCTTCAAACCTTGCTGCCAAGAACTATACGGACCTGCTGCTGGAAATGGCTGTAAGTGTACGGCTACTCCTGCTCCTGGGCTTGGATGTACGACTGCTGGAAATGGATGTATCGGTGTGCAACTTCCTTCTCCTTGCTATGCCGAGCTCCTTGCTGTATCTTGCATTGTTGCTCCCAATACTCCAAAAACTGAAGTCAAAACAATAAAAAGTAGAAACCCAATCGCTGTTTTGGACAGATGTGTTATGAATAGTTCATGAGAAGCCTTTCTATAATTTAAAACTCGGCTATAGATGTTTCTAGATTAGTCTTTTAGGGTTTTGTTTTTTTCAAATCGAGTTTTATAAAAAATTACATGTCGTTTTTCACCCAAATGGGCCCATGGGCTTTAAATTTTTTTGGAAACATGGGCGTACAGATACGAAACGCAGCCAAAACGCCGCCGGCCGTACCATAGGATGTTTTCAAAGTTCTGTATGGTACGGCTGGCAGCATTTTGGCTGTGTTTCGTACCCATTTCGATGTTTTCGTGTATTGCTGGGACAGGTACAGCACTTCAGGTTGCATTTCCTGCAACATAGACTTTCATATATATAGAAGAAGGAGAGAGTCCTCCTTTATCTCTTAGTGTTCATTCTTCTTTCACTCGTGTGGAGATGTGATCTAGTGGAGTGTTTACTAGTCTTCCTTCTCTCTTGATCTTCATTTGTACTCTCTCTCGGAGTTGCTAGGGTTTCTACATCTTTTTGGAGCATCTGGAAGTCTAGGGTTAGGGTTTCATCCCATGAGCCCACCCAATCAACCACTAGTGTGGTCCAAAAGCCTGGTAAGTTGGGTATACATATTGCAACGTTCCCCTTGAACACGAATTTGAGGGACTCGGTAAAATTTTATCTCAACAAGGTTTATTCTTGGGGTTAACAACTTGGAGAAAACATGGGCTTCAGAAAATATATGAAGCTCATATTCTTATTATTGCATAGTAATAGAATGTTGATGTCTAATGACACTGCAATCTCACTGTGATGGTATTGTAAGTTTCCTTAAACATTCAAGTCTAAGAAATATTCTTCTCCCGCCTCCAAAAAAAAATTATTTAGAACTTTTATTAAATGTTGTAGATTCTTCATTGTTCCTGTTGAAATGCTCCAGAACATAGCCATNAAAAATATTCTTCTCCCGCCTCCAAAAAAAAATTATTTAGAACTTTTATTAAATGTTGTAGATTCTTCATTGTTCCTGTTGAAATGCTCCAGAACATAGCCATGATTATTGCAGAACTCATAAATGTGAATGATGTTTCACTAATTCATAGGAGATAACAGAACTTTAAGGCAAGGTAGGGAAGCACTAATGTGTAGTGGCAAATGTTAATTGCGTCATTGCCTTTTTTATATGTTCAAGTAGTGTTTTGTGGTGCTAAACATTGTTTTTCTTTTTTGGAAATATATGTTTCTAATTGCACATACTATTTGTATATGCTGCTGCTTTTATCTTTCTTTCAATGCTATACTCATGTGGCAAATGATCTCGTTATTTCATTTAGAATGAAGTTTAAGTTCAAGATTTTTATATTAACTGTTATTATTTTAGGTTACCCTTTACAACCCTCCAAGTTAGTAGTTATATTCCAGTCATCTGAGCTTGGTAGAAAACAATTGTTTATTTTGGAGCAAATGATAACTCTCCAGTATCCAATAATTTATATTAATTGTCTTAGGAGGCCAAAGGTCTTGTTACTGAACCTAGGATTGTACAAAAATTGGTTGGCCTCGGCGATAACAGAACATCCAATATTGTCAAACGCATTGCAGAAGAAGAAATTGCACATGTTGCAGTGGGCGTGTCTTGGTTTCTGACAGTATGCAGAAAGATGGGTTGCATGTCTGACAAGACATTTACAGGTCTGTATGGAAATATGAACCCCTATAGATACATCTGGAACGTGAACTTCATAATCCTTTAGATGCCATGCCTTTTCGTTGATCTACCCTTGTTCATCAACTTACTTTTATGACATACATAATTGTGGTGTAGTATTGCACATTGTATGTTTGTTACAGAGCTGTTAGAGGAGCTTGATGTGGAGCTAAAAGGGCCATTTAAATATGAAGCAAGAGCATAAGATAGAATGCCTCGTGATTGGTAGGCAAAATTCTTTCTTATTGTTCAGAAGAAATTTGTCATTAACAGGACAAACTGTTCCTGTTTCTTTTTTATTTGGTTTGTTTATACTTATAGTATAAATACCCTCATTTTTTGCATGGTTTGATTTGGAAGCCTATATTTTGACAAGCCACCTTAATTGCCTTACTGTTCTTGAAATGCACTACAAAATTCTAGATCGGCACTATGATTACTACCATATGTGCATTGTACAAGAGCAGTCATAATCAATGTGGGCAGGCTTGTTATGATGTATGCATTTGTATTTGATTCTCGTTTAAACTAGGAAATTAGGACTTCATGGGAAAGAATGTTATTTTCTATATTGAGACAACTTAAGAGTTTCATATCATTAAATGCTTGGTATAGGTACGACACATCAAATTTGGGTCTGTCAAGATGGGATAACCACCTTGACGTGGAAAATGACAAAGAGAGAATGATATTGTAGGTATGTTTGATCCCATGTTTGTTTGCTTGTTTTAGACTTATGGCTATGCTATAATTTAGCACATCTGATGATTTTGATAGAAACTTTTCTGTCCATGAAATTTTGCTTGGATAATTACTACCCGTCATGGAAAGGATGTCAGTACTGAGCAGGCTCATTGCAATCCTCGTAAGTTTCCAGTTTCTGATGAAGGTATCAAAACCGCTGATTTCGATCTCTCTAAGGTAAGGATCAGATCCTTTAAAAGAATTCTGGTCATTGTAACGTGTTCTTGACCATGGGTGATTAGTGGAATTGTTAAAACTGTAACAAGTTTATGAAAGGTTTGCTTGCATAGTTGCCATGGAGAAAGAAAATTCTGAGCTATGATAGTGACAGAAAATGTTCTTTGCACATCTACTTGGGTTTTTTCAACATTGGTAACACTGGTAAACCTTAGTCTGTATTCTTGGATGGATGGTTAATTAGTAATACATATATCTTAAAATCAATCCTAATGTCACATACAAGTTCCATTTGCATTTACACAAGGTGCAAATATTCAGATTCGTACCTTCCTGTGGTTGTACATAGGTGTTATTTTTACATGCATCTGCAAAGATCCGTGTTCAGGGTTTGCTTTGTTCTCCATGCATTACTTTTATGAAGGCATGGAAATTTTTACAACAATACACATCATTTGTTAGAATTTAAGGGCCAGTTATATTAAAAAAGCATAGTAGATGCTGGCTTAAAAAAGTAAGCCAATGCTGTGGTAATTGCAGCTCCAATAGCATATATTTAAGTTGTTGTAGTTAAAAAGCTTGTAGTTGGATCTTGGGATGTAAAGGTTCACCCTCCTATTCGGTGTGCTCCTGCCCTTCCATCCCTTTTGTTGGTGGTGTGCTCCTGGCCTTATATGGTTGAGTTGCGGTATTTTATCCTTTACTTTTGTGAATTCAATATGCGGAAAAAGGGCATGTGAAGTATTTCAACTATGTGCATGTGACATGTGTAAGAATGAATGGAATTTAGAATATAAAACATACACTCTATACCATGTTGGTCATCCCTGAAGACTGGAGGAATTTTTTTTTGTGAGAGATTGTTATTGCTACAGAGTTCTAAAGAAGTTGATCCATCTCCAAGGGAGTAAGTGTTTTTTGACAGTTTTTTACTTTGCATGTTTCTTCTCATTGTTTTTGATAATTTTGGCAAGATTTTCATCATATGTATTGTCACTTTTTACCTTCAATTGTTGATGTAAAAATTGACATTCCGGATTTTGTATTTACATGCACTTGGAACTTGTTCATTATGCTAGGAACATTAGCTCCCCTTGCTATCCCTGCCCCCCTCCATGCCATGATCAGTTACTCATAAAAAACTGTCATGATTTTCCTGGTGCAGATTCATTGGCATTTTAAAATTCGTGTAGTTTAAAATGCTATTTCGTTGAAAACCCCAAAATTGATCTTGTTTTTTGACAATGTAATCTAGCATTCTGAAGAACTGAAGTAGTATACATTTTTTTTCCTACTGGACTCATCAATTTGCAAAAAGAATACATGATTTATAGGAGCCTTTTATTTCTTTTGTTGTTTGAAGCCAAATAATATATTTATTGGAATGAAGAATAATCTCAACAATTTTTCTTCTCAATGTCTTTAATATAGGATATCTATAACCATTTTCTTGTTTTATTGATATCATTACTTGGGAAAAGTTGGGAATCTCTTGTGATGGTACACCTTGTATTATGCTCAAATGTGATGTAACACCCCGTTTTTAGTGATTTCTTCTTAAATTTTAGATAGAGGATCTCTCGGTTTGTTTATGCATCTCGAGATCTTATTATGCTTGTGGATATTATCATTTATGTACAAGAATTAATGTTGAGGACAATGGTAACTCCCATATGGGATTACCTTTTCACTCATTAGGAAATGTTGTGTTGTATTTTGGATACGATAACTTTTGTGTTTGATGTTACTTTCGTATAGCTATTTATTCCATTTGACTAGGAAGTATACCTAAAGTATCACCTTACAATTATAATTCATGTATTTACATGATATATTGACACAATGTTTATTATTTGTGATTGAATAATATATGATATGATTGATTATGCTTATGATCCATGTCTACACATGGTTAATTGCTACAGTGATGTAATGTTGTGTTATTGAGAAGCAAACAAGCTTGTTTGAAGAATGATGTGGTACACATCTATGATTCTTGAGACCCAAATTGACCTAGACCAGATGTTGGAAGTAGCATGGATAAATATTAATGAACTAGTGGAAATTACATCTTTGGGAAGGGGCTTCAGCACAATGAATACATTTAGCCTATTGGAAAGGACTTTGTGAGGCATGGGATTGGAATTGTTGATAAAGGACTTTTTATTGCTGGTTCATAAACTAATTCAGGGTTTAGGGCTCATAGGAGTTTGATTTAACTTACCAATCCCCTAATTTATGACCTCAATATTCTAGACATTAACCCTAATTAAGTCTTTAGATTAAGGTGTGGTATATAATCTTGGAAGGGGGCTTGAAAGGTGAGATGGTGGAAACCAAGAGATTTTATTGGAAAAGCTTTTTGGGGGAATAGAAAAGAGGAGCATTTCCATTAGTAGTGGGGTCCTAAGGGATTTTTGATGACTTCCTTGAGAAATAAGTATTGCCACTGATCTTTGATTAGTGGGAACCATTTGAAAATTAATCTAGTAGTGGGCAAGAGGGGCCTAGGTACGTACCTATCTTGAGGTGGGTACTAAAGTCTAATATTGAGCTAATCACTTGATTGGAAGAACTCCACTGTTGGACGCATTTCTATGCTAGGAGCATGAATTGAAGTGTTCTTGCACACCATAAACTTTCGAAGTATGGTGGTGCAGTAAGCCAAAGGCCTCTACACCACTCAATTGCCTTGTTTAGTTGGATTTTTGTGACTTATTTCTTCCATTTGCTAGGCATGGTGCATTTTTTGAGTAGGAGACTTAGGGAGTGTTTCCTTGTGTTCTCATTGAACTCCGGCCTTGCTCGAGGGGAATCACTTGGATTATGATCAATCCCTTCACTTCTATTGGATTTTATCACTCACTCTCCATTGGACTCTTCGTAGAATCATTTATACCGTTACAGTTCCAGCAGTGCTTAGAGTCCTATATTCTCTTAGAATTGTCGTATGAAGTATATTTAGCCCATGCTTCCATAGCTTCATGAGAAGAATTTCCCACCAACGTCACACATGCATCCACTGATTGGATTTGATAAGTTAAGGAAGTAAATAGCTAATTTAAGTCACATGGTAGAAAATGAATTGAGTTCTAATGCTGACACATGCAAAAAGAGGATCTACTCTCCCATAGGCCTCCTTTCATGTTCCCCTCTAGTGGATCATAACTTCTTTATTGCTCTTTACACAATCATCTTGGGTGATGTTATTATTCCAATATAATATTTAGATATCTAAGTCATTATGACAAGCCAACCACATGGCCCATTTATGTATATTTATTCCATAGATCTCTATCCATTCATTGGTTGGACCTTTTCCTTGAGCTTTGCACTAGGGATCTTTACTAGCATATTTACATCATATTACATAATCTAATTTATTACATCTAAAGGTCAAAATTGGGGTATTACAAGAATGGAGGTGATTACTAGATACACATTAACCATTGAAACCCAAACCCCATTGGACTTATGAGTGTCGTTAGACTAAAACCTGCAAGTGTTAATCTTCGCCACAATCGTCAAAGTTAGGATCTTGGGAGGCGGTTAGTCCATGTCACGAAACTCAGGGGGAGCGTTGAACCCAATACCCAACAATATCCACCCTAGCATGAGCCAGGTGTGTTTTGAACCCTTGACATGTTGCTCTGATACCAATTGTTGGACTTACGATTGTCGTTAGACTAAAACCTACAGGTCTTAATCTTTGCTACAATCGCCAGAATTAGGATCTTGGGAGGTGGTTAGTCCATGTCACAAAACTCATGGGGAGCACTGAACCCAATGTCCAACAAACCAATTCTTAGTTATTTTCCTCTCTTCATTTTCCTTTAAATGTGAAGGTTTGGGTAATGAATAAGATGTGCAATTGAGGGAGATAGATTGTTACAATTTGCAATTAACGTTCTCAATGAATCTATGACACATTATATACATGTCACTTAGAAATTTATTATATATTACATTAGATCCTTAAGACATGTATATCATTACATTCATATAACTTTGATATGCGACACAATAGATGCTCAAATGGTGTCACCTACAATAGGATGACACTCAAGTTGTAAGTAGAAAAAGGTCTAAGTAGCACGAGAATTTCTTTCTTGCACAAAGGTCTAGGAAAGTAATTATCAGAATTTCACACAAATAACCATAATTGCATATCTAAATATGTTGAAACTATTCGTGTGTTGAGGTTGAAAATATTCAACCATATATGAGAAAAAGAACTCCAAAAGGATGTCAAAATTTTATTGGGTGGGGCCATTTTGAGGTCCATGTCATATGTGACATAATGGAAACTCAGATGGTGTCAATTACAATAGGACGATACTCAAGGTGTTAGTAGAAAAATGTCCAAGCAAGTAGTACGAGAATTGCTTTCTTGCACAAAGGTCTAGGCAAGTAATAATTATTTTTTCACACAAATAACCATAATTGCATATGTAAATATGTTGAACTATTCAACTATGTTGAGGTTGAAAATATTCATCCATATATGAGAAAAAGAACTCCAATAGGATGTTAAAATTTTATTGAGTGGGGCCATGTTGAGGCGCATGATTTTGTTTAGAGTGTCACTCTCCCATCAAGGCATAAAATTTGAAACAAAACTAAGCAATTGAATTGACTTGGTCTCAATAGTGTTAGTGATGTAATAATCACATGGAAAAATTGAATAGAAAAATCATTGCCACCTTCAAGCATTTTTTATATGATTGTTATGTAAAGTAATATCTTGCACAAATTATATGGATCTTGGATTGATTCTTAGTGTTGAAAATCTTGAAGGTTTGTTAACCAATTAGAGTAATTGTTTGAAGAATGACTAATATGTTAAGGAAGCTACTAATACTACTTGGTACCAAGACTCTTATATTGCTATCATGCCCTAATGTAAAAGACAAATGCAAGATGACTATAAGAATCTTTTGTTTACAAGTTGTGGACCTTTTATACATGATTATGGACAATGTTAATCATTATTTTTATAGAAATTTTGAGAAATGCCACTTTTAGGAATTTCACCTCAACCTTGAGGTTTCTCGAATCTCTTCCCTGTGAACTTTTGAACCTAGGAAAATTTTAAATATTAAATTACAACAGTAATATTTGCTCACTTGACATGTCATTAACACCATCACCTTCATATATATGATTATTCTTCCTCATCCATATCCATCTAACCATGGAAAATTAGTGAGAAGCCCAAAAATGAAAGACAAACCTCAAAAAAGTATTCTCAAGTCAAGTCACTCTTAATCCTTCGATAAGAGAAACCTAAGGTGCTTATAATCCTTTGATTTGAGTCATCAAGTCGCCCAAAAACACAAAAATATTGTGACCCAACCTTCAGTTTGTCTTTCAATTGTCTTTGCTTTGTGTTCGACAAAAAGAAAGTGAAATTGACACGAGTCTCTAAGTGGCTTCAATCATATGATAAATCTAGAGCCCAAAACTTAGCTCTAGACTCTCATCATCAACTATAAAAGAAACATCAAGGCCCCTCATTCCATAAACAATTCCATTCCATTTGCTCAAGCCATTATTATACCAGATTTTCACCAAGTTTGAAGTTGGCTTCTTTCAACTTATTTCTCACCTTTTGGAAATCCCATTCTCATTACGTGTGGTTGGAGAATCGAAATATTGTTAGGAGAAAGAAAGGACCCTCCCTCGAAAGTTGTAAAGGCCTCTTCGATTGCTATTGTTCAAGTGATTCAATTTCTTCTAATGTTTGATATCAATAAAAAATATTCTTTATTCTTTTAGATATTGTCTTGCATACATGTTAATTGAATGAAAATAATACAAAAATATTATTTCTTTGTTGTTATGCCAACACTTGTATACTTTTAGTTCCTATTTTAGTTGTTTATGTTGAATTTTTAACTTAGTAGTATAATTTTCATATCTTGATAATTATGTCCTAATGATTATCATCTCGCTTTTTCATTGCATAATTACACAACAAAAATTTTAGCGTTCACTTGGAGCGGAAATAAAACAAGGATCACTAAAAGATTGCCATGCACAAGAGACAAAGATTTTACCCTAGGAAACCCAATAGGGAGAAATCCTAGCAAGCTTTTCTCAGAAGAAATCAATCCAATTCAAGTACAATACTATTCATGAAGATGAACCCTAGCACGAGAGAGGTTCTCCCTCCTTCACAAGAAACCCTAGCAAGGGTATCAAATCTTCCAAGACAATAAGGACCTCCCAAAAGTTTCTCCTTTGACTTGTAGTTATGATTGATTGAAATTCCGCACTAGGAGAGAGAGAATATGTGTGATGTTGAGTGTGCAAATGAAGTGTGAGAACACTTTATTTATACTCTTCTATTCACGGGAATTTTCCTCAATGGTGTCGACTTGCACACTTTCATTGGGGCTGACTTGCTAGTTTTGATCTTCATATTTTAATTATTTTTAAGCCGACTTGTCTTCTTGTCTTCATTTTATTTTGGGACTTCTTCAATTTTATCTAGGATTTCTTCAATGCTATATATAATTTCTTCAGTGGTTTGTCTTTACCTCTTGGTTATTTCTTCATTATAGAAAATTTATCCACGTTGATGTTCAACTCCTCACATGCATATCAAATTCACCTGTAGAGCTCTAACATTGATTTAACTCCACTCTAAGAAGTCTGTTGCTACCGCAACGTTTCTACATGACTTTAGTTCACTTAAACCCTGGGACCCCTCCTCATCTTTGTTTGCTTGGATTGATTGTCAAAGGCTTGGCGCCCCCGAAGAATATCTGTTTGGTTTCCTCTCGAAGATTGAATGCCCGCTTTTTGTTTGCCGCGTACAGTTTAGTTTGGGTCATTTTTGGTTTGTTCACTACCCGTAGAACATTGATATTTGCCTTAGCAAGAAAATTGAGTTTTGGCTGCAAGTTTGATGCTTCACGCTGTTGGCTTTCTCTTTGGATCGAGCCTCTTTCTGAAGATACTGAGCCCCACCTCACCCGCCGTTACGGCTCCCTGCCCAAAATTTCCGCCCGACTTGAGTTTCAGCTGACACCCGATTCCCTGTGTAAATCGCTGGCTCTAGAGTTTCGGCTCGCCCGCCGTTGCGGCCGGAAGAAGGGAGTTGGCTTCCGATTCAGTTTTCACCTGACGTCCGACTTGCCGTTCCCCGCCCGATTTTTTCCTTTCATCTCGTCGCTTGTTTCCGACCTTAGTGTCGTCCGCCATTGCGGCTGTGACACTCTTCCTGGTTCCCGAAGCGCTTTTTACCGACGCCCGATCTCCTCCTCTGTTCGCACGGGTCCTCAATCATCCGGTTCCTGTGCTCCTCCGTCGTTGCGGCCCTTGAGGTCTTGTCCCGCCCAATGCAGAAGTTGGCCAACCACCGATGTACAGTTTGCCGCCTTAAGCCTAAGTAAGTACTCGCCTGGACAAACCAGGCCGGCCCCTTGTGGATCTATCATTTGGGTTGGAAAGTTTGAGTGTTTAAGTTTTCAGTGAAATGGATAATGCACCAAAGTTGTTTGCAGGCGGACTCCCATAGATCGCTGAAGCAATCGGGAGCGAGGAAAAGGACAAAACAAACAAACGACAGAGCCACTGACGAGGCAGATCCATCAGTTACTGTGCAGAAGATAAACGCCTATGAAATGATTGGGAAAACGCAACAGTCAGGGAAGAAGATGAATCGTCAAGGATGCTGAAAAGCCACACGCTGGAGGACAGCTAAAGGGGGAGCGGTTCTAGTTTAAATAGGGATAAGTAGGATTGGAGGAGGGCTTTTTCCGCTGGAAGAATTTGTAATTGTTTACTTGTAAGAGGAGCTACCTCGTTTTGCTAAGAAAACTACGATTTTTCCTGCTGGAAAGAGTAAAATGTGGAATGTATCGATGCAATTCAATGAATGATGTTGAAGAGGAACTATTTCATTTTCAGCGGTCTTTTATTTACTGTAAGAGTATTTAATGTTTTGAACCTATGTTCTTGTTGAATGTTCTTCAGTAATTTCTGGGTATATTTCCACTATGAGTGATAAATGGGTTATAAAATGATCGGCTATTTGATTATTTGAATATCTGTAAGCTTTCATGTGCTGTAGAAGAAGTAGCATCTACCTGTGGTTCTTCTTATTGTATGTGAAAATGTATTGCTCATCTAAAATGATAACTTTGCTCCTTAGGAATAGTTTAGATAGTTAGCTTATTTCTTTTATATCCGGTTGAATGCTTGTGAGTAAGACGAGAGGTAAGAACCTGCGCATCACTTTGTGAGTGCTCCCTACATTTTGTCCACCCTGTATTTAGTTAGGCACTTTCATATCATTTCTTTAAGTCAAAATACAAAAACTCGGTGGACCGGGCCGCAACCGGTAAACCCTTTAATTTTGTTTCTTGACCTACGGTGGTCGGACCGCAAACCGGACAGATTCCCTATTCCAAATAGTTAGTGGGCTAGTTGGGAACGCTGATTGGGGAGAATCCCTTACTGTTGTCACCTGCGAATTTCCAGGCCTCAACAGTTTTGGCGCTAGAAGGAGGGCCGCCAGTGCATGGCTGGCCAAGGAAACCCGTTTTCCCGAGAACATTCCGCTGGTTACAGTTCTGAAAGTAGTGTACCACGTAATTCAATTCTGGAAGAAGAAGATAGAGAACATCTATATCCCATTCGCAACGAAATTGTAAACGATCTAAGAAAACACACCAGGGCATACTTAAAGAATATTGGAGGATTGCCTATCATTCCTGAGTTGCCTAGAAGAGAGTACAAAAGGAAAGACCGTCCTATAATAGAAGACTCGGTGTTGGTTGGAGACTGGCAAGAACTTGTAGAGACTGCCTTACAAGAAGTTGAGCTACCTTTGAATCAAGAAGGCCCCGAGACCCCTTACATTTATCCTATTCACACCCCGGTTGGTTCACCTCCGCACTCTCCACCTCGACTTATGGCAGCAGCTAACGCCAACCAGCCACCTAATCCTCCAAACCCTCCACCTGCCTGGAAATCCAGATCACCTTTGAATCTGACCCCACCTTTACATGACCTACCCCAGGCCTTTGAGAAGCTACTGCCCAAATTTGACCCAAATGATAAAATCTTGGTGGATGATCATCTACAGAGTTTCTACTTGGCGATAGAAGGTCTGAGGGCTGGGGAACACGAAGATGTGGTGTGTAGACTGTTCCCGCATACCCTTAAAGGAGTTGCGGCTTCATGGTATTTTGGACTGCCTTCCAATTCGATCCCGGACTGGGATACTTTCGAGAGAATGTTCAGAAGTAAGTATGCCGTCCAAAAGACTCACGCTGCCCTCATGAAAGGACTGTGTGCATTGAAGAAAGAGAAAAAAGAAAAAGTGCATAGCTTCACACAAAGATTTACAGCATATCTAAAAAACTTCTCTGATGCAGATAAACCTTCAGAAAAGGTCCTAATCGAGTATTATACATCAGCTTTGGGCCCTGACTTGGCCATGTTCGCAAAAGGTAGGACCAAGCCCACTTTGACGGAGACTTATGAAGAGGTAGAGGTAGTGGAAGCTGAAAGGGAGATCATTGAAGATTATCCTGAACAGTCAGAGGAAAAAAGGAGAACTTTGCTGTTTGCTAAGCCCAAAGAGGAGAAAACACCAGATTATGAAGGTATGGCCAAGATGGTACAGAAGCTGTCTAACAAAATCATAGACTTAGAAAAGTAGAAAGAAGCACAAAAGTTTTACAGGCCATATTATAAGAAGAGGGATGACAACAACCAGTCCCAACCTCCTCCTCAAAAGAATGCATCCATGAATCTAATAGACATAGGAATGGAAAATTTTTGTACCTTTCATCAACAGCCTCACTCCGAAAGAAACTGTCCGCAATGGATAAATTCAATGACATTGGTCATGAATCAGATGCTAGATTCAAGATTAACAGAAGAGGATGATGATGAAAAGAAAGAAAATGCTGCTTCTACTTCTACAAAAGAACAGGAAGAAGAGGTTATGGCTTTATGGAGCTCTGTTTCAGTACTCGACGCAGAAGAAGAGAATAGTCAGGGATGCAAAGAGATCAGTGAGGCTAACGTGACAACTAGGAGTAAGGGGACGATCAGCGATGACAGTCTTTTACTCCCAAAGATCAGAAGGCTGCAAAGAAATGTCAGGAAGATGTTTCAAGACAAGTCATTAGCCAACCAGGTACCAGAGTTTACCATTACAAGCCAAGACCCTAAACAGAACAGAACGTTGCCTAGGCCAAATGAAGAGAATGCAAACGTTGAAAAATCTCAGCCCACTAAATCACAAATTGAATATGACATTGTGGAAGATTTGAAGAAGATAAAGGCAAACGTCCCACTGTTCGAAATGTGCAAAGTACCTCAACAGAAAGAGAAGTTGTTGAAAGCACTTGAAACGCCTGAAGAGAAGCTGCCCACTGAAAATTAGCCCCGGGATGAAGAAGAAATCAGTGAAGCTAGCACCGGAGGTATGTCTAAAACTAAACATCCACCTTTCCTCCTGACATTCGAAGTTTTTAATTATAACATGCACAATTTTTTAGTAGATTCAGGGGCATCAATTAATGTCATGCCCATATCGGTATGTAAGAAAATAAATGGGCATCCTAAGCCATCCACATGGAGGGTGGTGCAATTGGATAGGACATACATTAAGGTGATTGGAGAAATGGAGGACGTACTAATCCGCCTAGCATCTGATAACAGAGTACGCCAAGTTATTAACATCGTAGTGGCGGACATACCAGACGCTTACGGCCTAGTCCTAAGTAGGGATTGTTCAGCTAAATTAAATGGGTATTTCGCCTCAGACTGGTCACACCTTTGGTTGCCGTACAAAGGAAGTCCCAATCAGATCAAAGTTTTGAGAGAGCCTTACATGAAGTATAACATCACTCAATTGGATGAGAAGAATGTACCGGTTGAATCTGTATTGGGAAACTACTTTCTTGAACTGGAACCAGGGAATTATCAAGCGGAAGAGGCTAGCGATTCATCTGACACTCAGCCTGACCTCCTTCGTTTTTCTCAGGCTGATGAGCTTGACTGTAAAATAGTAGATTTAGCTGTAGGAATAGATTCATTTTCAGTAGACAATGTGTTTTGGACTTTATATTTTGATGGCTCAAAAACGTTAGAAGGGTCAGGGGCTGGCTGTGTCCTTATTGATCCAAAAAAAAAAAAAT
Source organism: Pseudotsuga menziesii (assembly GCA_001517045.1). NCBI lineage: Eukaryota > Viridiplantae > Streptophyta > Pinopsida > Pinales > Pinaceae > Pseudotsuga > Pseudotsuga menziesii. The sequence goes on from LPNX010228475.1 coordinate 537,363, forward strand.
ACTTCCTGTCCTGTACATTAGAGTTTGATTGTACTAACAATACAGCTGAGTATGAAGCACTGTTGCAGGGGCTCAAAAAAGCGATTGAGCTGAAGGTTAGTAATTTAAAAGTTTTTGGGGACTCAGAAATAGTTGTAAAGCAAATAAAAAATCAAATACACTGTATCTCCCCTCATTTGAAAGCTTACCAAAACGAGGTATGGGAATTGCTTAAATGTTTTCATGCATTTAACATTATTTCAATTCCAAGGATAAAAAATGCAGCCGTTGATCTTTTAGCCACATCAGCTGCCAGGATGGTTCCCACTAATAACAAATGTTCTATTGAACTACTTTTCAGGCCTTCAGTACCAGACATGATCACCAACCTGCGATTATTTGACGATGATCAACAGATAATTGAATGCTTGACAAATGATGAGACTTTTAAAGGAGCTGTCATAGACAATGAGGAACATCAGGCCGAAATGAAATATGACAATTTCATTCCCAAAGGAGTCAGGACGCTGGAGAAAATGTTTGACTTGAATGAAAAATTTAGGAGACCCGCTAACGTGAAGATGCACAGTTCAACTTTATAGTTCGAACTAATAAACTTAGGGACTGAAACGGAGCCCAAGTTCGTGAACCTCGGCAAATGTTGTTCACCAGCGAAAAGAGACAAGTTCCTTAGTTTGTTTAAATAGTACAAAGATGTCTTCGCATGGACGTATGAAGATTTAAAAACTTATGACACTAATATCATCAAACATATCATTCCTATAAAAGCAGGCATCAAACCATATCAGCAGCCGTTGAGGAAGATGCACCCAAAGCTGGAGCCGCTAATTCAAAGCGAGGTGAAGAAATTGTTGGACGCTAGGATTATCTTTAAAGTCAGGCATTCTGAATGGGTGTCAAACCTGGTACCTGTCAGGAAAAAATCGGGAGAGATCAGGCTGTGCGTAGACTTCAGAAATCTAAACCACGCCTCAGACAAAGACAACTATCCGGTACCTCCCATGGAGCAATTGCTTCAGATGGTTTCTGGTTCTGAAATGTTTTCATTGTTGGACGGTTTCTCTGGTTACAACCAAGTGCTAGTAGCCGAGGAAGACAGATTAAAGACAACTTTCAGAACTAAATGGGGAACTTTCGCCTACAGAAGAATGCCTTTTGGGTTGATTAATGCAGGGGCGACTTTTCAGAGAGCTATGGACATAGCTTTTCGAGGACTGATAGGACGAAGTGTGGTGGTTTACCTTGATGATATCACAATATTTTCCAAGAAAAGAGGAGAGCACGCGTTCCACCTAAAGCAAATTTTCGAGCGTTGTTGGAAATATGGTATTTCTCTCAATCCTAAAAAGTGCATGTTCGCAGTTACCGAAGGCAAGTTACTGGGGCATATAGTTTCAAAGAGGGGTATATCCATAAATCCCAAAAGGATTAAGGCTATTGAACAAATTCCCATGCCTCATAATAAGAAGGGAATGCAATCCTTCATGGGAACAATAAACTTTGTAAGAAGATTCGTGCCTGATTTTGCCCAGACTGTCAAACCATTGCAGCAGATGGTCAAGCAAAATGCACAGTTTAAGTGGACTGAGACCGAAAAGAATGCTTTCAGTAAAATCAAGACCACTGTTGCACATGCGCCCTCTCTTAAAAGTCCAGACTTTGACAAATACTTTATTATGTATACTTTTGCGTCCGATGATTCATTGGCAGCCGTAATTACGCAAAAGGGAGATAGGGGTGATGAATTCCCAATTTCTTTCATGAGCACTGGGATACAGGGGGCTGAATTAAACTACCCATCCATTGACAAACAAGCATACGCAGTATTTAAGGTAGTCAAGCAATTCAGACCTTATATACTAAAAAATCAAACCAAGGTAATATTCCCTTACCTAGCCGTACGATCCCTTCTCATTCAAAAGGAATTGGGAGAAAGAAGGGGCAACTGGGTAACAACCCTTCAAGAATACGATTTGGAATTCAAACCAGCCACTATAGTGAAAGGTCAGGGGCTATGCAAGCTGATGACTGGAAGCAGTAATAGTGAAGAACAGGCATGGGATAATGAATCTGAATTGCATGTAATGGATGTTTGTCCTTTATTCACTGCTCCTGAATCTTGGTATAGAGACCTTGTACATTACCTTCAGTCAGGGGTATTTCCTGAACATTGGAGTTCCAAACAAAGAAGAGCTTTGTGTCTAAATTCAGCTTCCTACGAACTCGCAGAAGGCATGTTATTCAGAAAAAACTATGATGGAGTCCTTCTAAGATGTCTGGAAATAGAAGACGCTGAGAAAGTAATGTCTGAATTACACGATGGTCCGGCCGGCGGACATTATTCAGGAGACACTACTACCCACAAAATCCTTAGGGCCGGTTACTATTGGCCAACACTCTTCAGGGATGCACATGCGCACGTCAGAAAATGTGATACTTGCCAAAGATGTGGTGGAAGACTACCCAGAGCAGCAGCACCTCTAAAGCCTGTAATGATCACTGAGCCTTTCGAGCAATGGTGAATAGACGTCATTGGAGAAATAAATCCAAATTCCTCCCTGTTACACAAGTATATTCTTACTGCAACTGATTATTTCACCCGCTGGGTCGAAGCTATTCCATTGCGCAAGATAAATGAAGACGAAGTCATCAATTTTCTACAAGACCATATCATGACCAGGTTTGGGGTTCCAATTTCATTAGTTTTTGATAATGCTAAATACTTTTCATCCATTAAGATTACTGCATTTGCTCATGAGAAAGGGATAAAATTACACTATTCTGCTAACTATTATCCGGAAGGGAATGGCCTGGCTGAATCCTCCAATAAAAACCTCATTAGAATCCTGAAGAAGACCGTCATAGAAAACCAGCGAAGTTGGCACTCAGCCTTACCCAATGCCCTGTGGGATGATAGAGTGACCCCTAAGTCTGCCATAGGAGTGTCACCCTTTACCCTTGTGTACGGAAAGGAAGCCACCCTTCCCCCCAACATCATGCTCCCTTCTTCCATACTAGCTCAAGAATCCAGGGGGTCGGATGATGAAGTTCTCCAAGTAAGAATATACAATCTTCTGAAAGCAGAAGAGGCCAGATCCAAAGCTAGAGAACGTTTCCAACAGCAGCAGGAGGCAGTGAAAAGATGGTTTGACAAGCACAAAGCCGGGAAGAAGGACTTGGAAGTAGGGGACCTTGTCCTAAAATGGGATCATCCCCATGATGAGAAAGGGAAGCACACTAAGTTCCAACAGTTATGGGTAGGTCCGTTTCAAATCACCGCTAAACTTGGCCCTGCTACCTATATGTTACAGGATTTACAGGGATGGGAGGAGAACCTGCCAGTTAATGGTTTGGTTCTCAAACCTTATTTTTCTTGAATCATTTTTGAGTTTTTTGATGTGTACATAAATAAGCTGTGTAGTTTTTTTGAGTCACGCTTTCTTTCATTTTAATTTTTAGTCTTGATTTTCAATAAGGGAACAAACTTGTGGTTCCTTGGAGGATACTAAGGTCTTCAGGGAATAGCAAATGTGGTGAGTACCAGCCTATGTATTGCTTAATGAATTCTTCCAGCCTAACAGTTCTCTCCAACGAAAATATTGTGTGTAGTGAAGTCCTACTTAACCTCGGTGATTTAAACCAGATTCAGAGAGTCTGGAGTACTATGTCGGGGCTCCATTCACGTCACATTTAAAATGTTCTAAGGAGTGACAGTGAAGAACCCATGGGAGGAAGCAAGGTGAACAGCGTATTAAATATAAATGATCCCATGCCAAGAAGCAAATGCCTAAAGGAAGTTAAAGAGTCAGACTTCTTGAAAAGTACCATGAATTAAAGCAATTGCTAAAGCATAAATGCTAAATTGCCAAAAGATCCTTTCCGTCCGTGAGCTGGGACTTAAAATACACCACTCACACAAAAGGACACTATGGGATAGAGGATCCTGAGTTGAAATTCAGTAAGAAAGGCGCACAGAAGGACTCAAATCAAAGGACAAAAGGTCCAAAGACACTAAAGTGTTTAAATGGCATGGGAATGAAGAACAAATGGATACTGCTGTTCGCTATGTGCTGCAACCCTGTGGTGTCATCACTGGTAGCTACCTGAAAACAGAGGTAATAATGAAACTCATACTCTGGCCTTGGCATAGTTATTTGGACTTGGGGATCTCGTTTTTCCTTTTCCCCAAAGAACTGGCATCAATGTTGAATGTACACATTGCGGGGATACGAGAAATCTAGATAGCTAGAAGAATTCGATGAATGCATTCGTTGCGGAACAGTCTGCTACTCTACGACAATAATCACCCAGAGATCTAGGTTCCCTAGGTAGTCGCCAGTTGTTGCTACCGCAACGTTTCTCCCCGACTTTAGTTCACTTAAACCCTGGGACCCCTCCTCATCTTTGTTTGCTTGGATTGATTGTCAAAGGCTTGGCGCCCCCGAAGCATATCTGTTTGGTTTCCTCTCGAAGATTGAATGCCCGCTTTTTGTTTTGCGCGTACAGTATAGTTTGGGTCATTTTTGGTTTGTTCACTACCCGTAGAACATTGATATTTGCCTTAGCGAGAAAATTGAGTTTTGGCTGCAAGTTTGATGCTTCACGCTGTTGGCTTTCTCTTTGGATCGAGCCTCTTTCTGAAGATACTGAGCACCACCTCACCCGCCATTGCGGCTCCCTGCCCAAACTTTCCGCCCGACTTGAGTTTCAGTCGATGCCCGATTCGCTGTGTAAATCGCTGGCTCTAGAGTTTCGGCTCGCCCGCCGTTGCGGCTGGAAGAAGGAAGTTGGCTTCCGATTCAGTTTTCACCCGACGTCCGACTTGCCGTTCCCCGACCGATTTTTTCCTTTCACCTAGTCGCTTGTTTCCGACCTTAGTGTCGTCCGCCGTTGCGGCTGTGACACTCTTCCTGGTTCCCGAAGCGCTTTTTCCCGACGCCCGATCTCCTCCTCTGTTCGCACGGGTCCTCAATCATCCGGTTCCTATGCTCCTCCGTCGTTGCGGCCCTTGAGGTCTTGTCCCGCCCAATGCAGAAGTTGGCCAACCACCGATGTACAGTTTTCCGCCTTAAGCCTAAGTAAGTACTTGCCCGGACAAACCAGGCCGGCCCCTTGTGGATCTATCATTTGGGTTGGAAAGTTTGAGTGTTTAAGTTTTCAGTGAAATGGATAATGCACGAAAGTTGTTTGCAGGCGGACTCCCATAGATCGCTGAAGCAATCGAGAGCGAGGAAAAGGACAAAACAAACAAACGATAGAGCCACCAACGAGGCAGATCCATCAGTTACTGTGCATAAGATAAATGCCTATGAAATGATTGGGAAAACGCAACAGTCAGGGAAGAAGATGAATCGTCAAGGATGCTGAAAAGCCACATGCTGGAGGGCAGCTAAAGGGGGAGCGGTTCTAGTTTAAATAGGGAGAAGTAGGACTGGAAGAGGGCTTTTTCCACTGGAAGAATTTGTAATTGTTTACTTGTAAGAGGAGCTACCTCGTTTTGCTAAGAAAACTACGATTTTGCCTGCTGGAAAGAGTAAAATGTGGAATGTATCGATGCAATTCAATGAATGATGTTGAAGAGGAACTATTTCGTTTTCAGCCGTCTTTTATTTACTATAAGAGTATTTAATTTTTTGAACCTATGTTCTTGTTGAATGTTCTTCAGTAATTTCTGGGTATATTTCCACTATGAGCGATAAATGGGTTATAAAATGATCGGCTATCTAATTATTTGAATATCTGTAAGCGTTCATGTGCTGTAGAAGAAGTAGCAGCTACCTGTGGTTCTTCTTATTGTATGTGAAAATGTATTGCTCATCTAAAACGATAACTTTGTTCCTTAGGAATAGTTTAGATAGTTAGCTTATTTCTTTTATATCCGGTTGAATGCTTGTGAGTAAGACGAGAGGTAAGAACCTACGCATCACTTTGTGAGCGCTCCCTGCATTTTGACCACCCTGCATTTAGTTAGGCACTTGCATATCATTTCTTTAAGTCAAAATACAAAAACTCGGTGGACCGGGCCGCAACCGGTAAACCCTTTAATTTTGTTTCTTGACCTACGGTGGCCGGACCGCAAACCGGACGGATTCCCTATTCCAAATAGTCAGTGGGCTAGTTGGGAACGCTGATTGGGGAGAATCCCTTACTGTTGTCGCCTGCGAATTTCCAGGCCTCAACAAAGTCCTAGACACTTCTTAGAGCCTATGTCAAATACAACATTAGATTAGACTTGTATATTCCACAAGAGGATAAAATCCCCTATTAAATAAGCAAGTCATCTAACTCTAATATAGAATAGATCACTCCTCAGAGAATGCAATGTGACCTCTAGCTTCCTCTCGGAGCACTCTTTCTTAGAGTAAGCATCTTGAGCCTGATTTAGACTTGTTACCTCTGCGTATATATGATTTTTAATAGATATTTGAGCTCAGTGTTGTAATAGTGAATGATTTGGTTTAAGGGTTTCGACTGTGTAATTTTCTGTTTAAATTGAAGGCATCCATTAAAGGAATCCATAATTATTAAATAAACCCCATAGTCACTTCTCATGACTAATTAAGGATACGATGGGGCCATCTTCTACCATTGGTTAATTTTCATGAATTCTATGGGGGAATGTCTATAGAATGTTGCATGATGTTGCAACCATGCATAAACATCAATTCTCCCTCTCTGTGAGGGGAACATTCTTCATCATGCCAAGCTTCGCACTTGGTGAGAGTGTTCATAGAAGACAGTCTACATGACTGCCAAACTTTTTACTTGGTGAGAGTGTTGTCACTACCAAGCTTCACACTTGGAGACATTCTACATCACTGGAAATTTTCACACTTGGTGATAATTCTAGTAATCCATCTCGGATATGTACTCAAGTATTTAAATCCTAGCCAAAGCATATGACTATCTAGATAAAGACTATGCCAAGGCCATTTACCTCTCGTGAATGTTTGTTGATCGTCTATAGGATGATCACAATGTCTGATCCATTCACCTCATGTGAATGCCTGATGCTCATCTGTAAAACCATCATGATGTCCAGGCCATTCTTCTCCCTTAGTGATGCTCATCTACCACTCATCTATAGAACCATCACAATGTGTAGGCCATTCGGTTCTTGTGAATGTCTACCACTCATTTGTAAAACAATCTCGGTGTCTCGGCCATTCACTTCTCGTGAATGTCTTCCTTATTCTACTTATCCATCAACACTCCCTCTCACTAAGGGAGACATTCTCCATCATGCCAAGCTTGTCCTTGAAGTATAAAAAAATTTCCTTGGTCGAAGGCTTGGTGAGAATGTCGACTATCTGCTCATCTATTGATATGTACTGGAGCATCACTACTCCCTTATGCACCATGTTTCGGAAGAAGTGGTATTTGATCTCAATATGCTTCAACTTGTCATGAAATATTGAATTTTCTGAAAGCTTGACACAACATTGGTTGTCACAATGTATCAAGATTGTTTCCAGCTCTTGATCAAATAACCCTGCAAGAAGCTTTCGAAGCACCGCTGCTTTGCGAATTGAAATACTAGTTGCATAGTACTCTTCTTTTGTTGTACTGAGTGCGATCGAAGTCTTATTCCTTCTAAACCAATATATCATGGCTAATCCCAAGCTAAAAGAACACTTCAAGGTGCTCTTTCTATCAATTGCACTCCCTTCCCAGTGAGAATCTGCATAACCCTACAACTGCATTTCACCACCTGAGTCGTCTCAAACCATATCCAATTGTACCACATAGGTACCTTAACACATGCTTTGTTGCAACCCAATGTGCATGCATCGACTCAACCATTCACTAGCTTAGGGTGTTCACAACAATGCAAATATTTGGCATGGTGTTAACTAGGTACATCAAGGATCTAGTCAACTACCCACCAAATTTGAATCTGAAGCAGAATCATTCAGCTTCTTCATATTTGTCATCATTGTGGGATCTATCAAATCTGAGTTTGAAGCAAAATCACTCAATTTATTTAGATTTGTCTTCCTGCATATAATGGGATCTATCAAATATGAATCTAAAGCGGAATCACTCAACTTCTTCAGATTTGTCTCCATAGTTGTAACCATGGACTTGTAGTCCATCATATTGAATCCTCTCAAGATCGTATTTATGTACTTTCCCTAACTAATGAAGATTCCACATGTTCTCTACCACACCTCTAATCCTAAGAAGTAATGCATCAAGCCAAGATCCTTCATCTCGAACTCAGATGCCAACTCACTCTTGCACTCATCTACGAGCCTGTCTACTATCGTAAGGAACAAATCATCAACATTCAACACCAAGATCATTGGATCACCATCAAAATCCTTGTGGTAAAGGTTGGAATCCGTATCTCACTTGGTGAATCCCAAGCTCATCAAGTATCCGTTAATCCTGGCACACCAAGGCATGGGTGCCTTCTTGAGTCCATACAAAGTCTTCTCTATCATCAATAAGTTGTGTTGCAGCTACTGCCTCTATGCAGGAGCATCCTACTTCCTCTGCACCTAAGTATCATGCTGCCTCTTCATCTAGACACTTTGCTCTCTCTGCAATCTCCCCACACCATATGACTTAGGATAATGGAATATTGTCTGCCCCTGTGTATCCATGACTGCCACCTTCCATCAAGTGGGCCTACGGAGAAATAATGAATACCATATAAGACTCTCTCAGATCCTACAAACTGGCTAACTCCATCGCCTATATAATGTGCTCTCTAAGATGTAAATCTGGAATACATGCTTGATCTTATTGATCCTCCTGGAAGTCACCACTGACTTCCCCCTCAAGTCTCGACACTATTTTCCACTTCATTTTACATAATGGTCTAATACTCATCCACCATGGCATCATGTTGGCTTGCTACTTTCTCATTACTGGAAATCAATGATGTGATTCATAAATAACTCGAGAACCTTTGGGGTCTTTTTCTTTCCTTGAATGTATCATTAGGAGCTGCATGCCCCTCTATATTTTGCAAAGCATCAAGAAGCCATGCTAGCCTCTTCCTGATCATTGCATCATCTCTAAGAAGATCCATTATTTTTGCTGGCTCTACTGTCTTGTCTTGATGGTCATAAGGATGATCAGTGTATTAGAGGGACATGCATCCTTCGGAGCCTTCTGCTCCTCAATATCAAACTCCATGTGAGACCTTCTAAATCTCTTGAAGGATATCGTCTTTGTCTTCTTTTCCTCGACACATGGGTGTATTTTGGACAACCAAATATTCTCTTTCAATTCACTCATATGAATGATTCCTCGGGAGTCTTGTCCCCCAATATCTGGTGAGGACACTTGATCTGAGCATTCATTGTTGTATTGGATGTATCTTCACATAAGAACATGGGTAGATCTTAATCATGGATCTTTGTTTCTAGAATCTTCACAATGGACCTATTTTGTAACACATGAAATAAATGCTTGTAAGGGTTAACCAACACTAATTTAAATAGTTAAGCTATTTATCAATAAATAACAATTCAATTTGAATAAATAACACTTATTGCACAAAACATTAAAAAATCATATTTGCTTGTTTTGTTGACTCCCTCTTTATCTCTGCCTCCTTGCATAAATGACTAAAATCCTCAAACACTTTTATTTTCTTCATCTTCAAGTCATGAATTTCTAAAACGTGTTGAACTCTTCATCTTAGGTCTATATGTCTTCTAGAGAGAATCATACATAGTACAAGAAGACATCCAATGATGCCACTATCATCGATCTACATGTATCTGAATGTATTAGGTCCAAGATCTCCTTCGCACCTGTTATGAAAGAATTCATTTGGCATTCTTGTCAATTATACATTTTCTACAAAACACCTTCATGTTGAAGCTTTGGAGTACATAGAAGTACTTTTTCTGAAGTTTATCTGTAGTCTTCATCAAATCTGTATTCTTATTTTCTTTTGAGGTGGAAGTTCTTATTGATGCATTTTCCTTTATTTTTTAGCATAGTAACCAAATAAATGACAATTGTAACATTTAATCTTGGAAAGATCTAACACACCATCCAACCTATCTTCTTCTAATACTACACAACATCTTGATAAAGGTTGAAATCTGACCCAAAAACACTAGCATGAAGTAGGTCAAAATTGAACTTCGTAAAAAATGAAAATTAATTCTACTGATAAATGTGCCCTCTTGAGTAGACCTTCAAGACATTATTTTTCAGTCAAATATGTGGCCATAAGAGTTCAAAATTGGAATCCCTAAGTCCTTGATTCTAGTAGAAATTAGGTCAAAATTGAATTTTCACAAAACTAAGATTTGCTTCCATAGATAAGTGCACCTTCCTAGGGTGAGCTCCAAAATGCTCTTTTCAAATCTAATATATGGAGAGAAAGGTTCAAACTTGGAAGCCCTAGTTTTCATATTAGGGCAAAAACAGTCACTGGCAATGGCTTATTAAGAGTTGCTTTGATACCATGTTGCAATTTTATCTTATCAGTACAATTTTTAGATCTTGATAATTATGTCCTAATGATTATCTTCCCACTTTTTAATTATATAATACACTAAAATATTCAGCATTCACTTGCAGTGGAAATAAAGCAAGGATCAATGAAAGATTTCCATGCACAAGTGACAAATATTTTACCATGGAAAACCCAAAAAACGTTTCTTAGATGAAATCAATCCAATTCAAGTATAGTGCCATTCATGAAGATGAACCCTAAGACAAGAAAGGTTCGCCCTCCTTTATAAGAAACCCTAGTAAGGGTAGCAAATTTTCTAGTACAATAAGAAACCCCAAAAAATTACTCCTTTGACTTGTAGTTATGCTTGGATGGAATTGCACACTATGAGAGAGAGATGTGTGATGTTGAGTATGCAAATGAAGTGTGAGACCACTTTATTTATACTTTTTAGTTCACTTGAAATTTCCTCAATGGGGTTGACTTGTACACTTTCATTGGGGTCGACTTACTAGTTTTGATCTCTATCATTTATTTATCTTCGAGTCGACTCGACTTGTCTTCATTTTTTTGGGGACTTATTCAATGGTTTGTCTTGACTTCTTGGTTATGTATTCATCATAGAAAATTTATCCTCATTGATGTTCATCTCCTCACATGTATATCAAATTCACCCATAGAACTCTAATGTTGATTTGATCCCACTCTAAGAAGTTCCAGATGCTTTTTAGAGCCTATGTCAAATTAAACATTAGATAAGACTTGTATATTCCACAAGGGAATAAAACCCCCTATTAAATAAACAATTAAACTCACTCTATTAAATAATAGATCACTCATTCTTGGAGAATACAATGTGACCTCTAGATTCCTTCTCGAAGCACTCTTTCTCAAAGTAAGTATCTCGAGCATTATTTTCTCTTAGTCACTTCTCATGACTAATCAAGGCTATGACGGGGCCATCCTCTACCAACCATTGGTCACTTCTCTCATCTCAAAAATACTAGGACAATTCATTGGCATAAATATGACAAGTCATTGGCATAAATATGATCTCTCTAAAATTGGTGAAGCAACTGCAAATCCTTTTTGATCTTCACTAACTTAAGTCACAGGTCTAACTTGTAATATATTTTGGTCATCAAATAAGCTCTGAGTTCGTGCATTTAATAGGTAGCTACAAGCTTAATTAATCAAGCATTAGACAATTGAATAAATAAAATAAGGTGTCTTTCGTAAACTACTTTCAGACATATGTTATTGCCAGTCATTATTGCATTGCACAGTAGATAGATTGAGGAGTTGAAGGGTTGTTAACATAGTATACTATAAAACGAGAACCCACACAAATTCTCTCTTTTTTGGAGGTCTCATTTAGTAGTTCTTTTTACCTCCATTTCAAAATGTGTTGCTAATAATAGCAACATTTTTTTCTAAAAGTCGTTTTTTGAGATATTGAATTTTCCTAGTCTTAAAATATCTAACATTGTTATGTTCAAATGCAATTTTTTTTCCTTTTTTTTTCATTTTTGTTTGAAACCTCTAATATTTTTTTTAGATGATTTGTTTTTTGTAAATAACAAAGTGAATAAAAAATACTAAAGAAATTGTCATGTTAAATTTTACATGTTTTTTTGTTTTGTTTTGTTAATCATGTATTTTTTCAAAGTTTGAAATTTTAGACTAACCATGTAATATTGATTTATTAGATGTTATATATTCTAAATACAATATAAAAACAATAGTTTTGAACATGTTTTAAGTTTACTTTGATGCATGTGTTGTCGACTATACCTAAATAACACTTTCTTCTTTATATGCAACAAACAAATTTATATTTAGAAGCTAATTATAGTGAAAATTATATGTATTTTTGAATTTTTTTCATTAAATTTTCAAAACAAAATAATACATTTTAAAGAACAAATTTGATTAAAAAATAGACAAAATAAATACATTTTAAATCATTTTTTAGCCTTTTAAAAGAGGTTTGATGCATAAAATGATAAAATTCAACACTATTTTCGTAAAAGTGTTATTTCACTTAAACTCAACATACAAAATAAATCATATACCGGTAAAGAGTATATAAAAAATATTAACAACAATATATATAAAGTTATGCTTAATATAAAATCTTAATGTAAAAAGATTACAAATATATTTTTCTCAAATTTTTGTCAAAAATGTAACATTTTTCTCTAGGACACGAAACTAATCAATAATATTATGTTTGCCAAATTTCTCATTTATCTGGAACTTTGATTTTTTTTTTGACTTTAACGTGGTCTTCCATTGGGTCTTCTATTTCTACAAGTTGTCCAAAACAATCCTTTCCAAACAACCCTTTTAATGGTGGTTGAGGCTCCTTTGACACTTTTGCCACACATGATTCACTAAACTCTCCTTTCTTCAATCCAGCTTCTTGCGTTTCATGTGGAAGAACTTTAAAAGCATTAATTCTTTGCTTAATAAAATTGTATTGTACTGGATCATTTCAATGGATATGCAGTTTATTCCTTTTATTAAGGAGCATGGTATTGTGGTACCTAAGATCACCAAATACAAAAATTAATTACATCAAATAATATAAATTAACATAAATTAAAAACTTGTATTGAATAGTAGAAAATAATAGAACTTAAGTACAATTTTATATGTAATATCACAAGACTTTCCTGAACCTCAGAATAAATCTAAAACCCAATTTCTTTCTCTTGAAAAGGTATATATGAGATAATTAATCATTGTTTGTGGATTTTGGTAAATTTTTACAATAACTCTTTCAAATCCTTTTATATGATAGTTTTTTACCATAACATTATAATGCAACAATTGACTATGGTTTCTTTAACTCTTTGCATTCATAACAAGTGAGTCATACGTATTATTTTTTGTCCAGCTTGCAACATGTATATTTTCAACATCACTCATGAATGCATCTTCACTACTAGATATACAAATAGTAGGATTGTACATGTAACATAAATAAATAAAAAATAAGAATTCAATTAACTTAACAATAAATAAAATTGATTTCCAAATTTAAACAATTATTTCTTACCAATAAAGTTGTTTCCTTGCATTTGCTTTACCCTTGAAACTTCTTAGCACTACTCCTCATTGTGCATTTGAATGGAAAACAATAAATCTCCAAAGCGGTGACATTGTGACATCAACTAAATAACCACTTTAGTGAATGAGTTGAAACTATAAGGTTCACAATCATAATTAATGTTGGTGATATTGTAACCATGAGGGATATGTGCAATGATTAAGGAGTATTCCTTCTTAGGAACAATATTTGCAATGTTTTCACAGTAACCATATATAACTTGGTATTACATAGTGTCGAACCCATTTCAAATATAATGATCAAGTGTATCATCAAGCTCAACATTTGCAAGACATTGTCTTATTTCTTGTTCCATTTTGGCTCGTTGAATATGAATTTTAAAAGCTTCGGGTATTCTACTTGTAGACTTCTTCGACATATTTAAAGCCAAATATCATATCTATAAGTAATATAATGTATCATAAACCAACATACATTTTTGAATGCAATGAAAAACTGTTTTAAGTTTTCTATGGACCTTGACTTTGGATAGTTGCATTTAATATCATCTCAACTCTTTTCGTTTAACGTTAGAATCATTTCTTATTGTATTCTCATGTAAATCTTGTGACTATATTATTTAAACATAAATAATGTTAACAATCATAGCTTATAATATAACAAAGTACTTAAGAGATAAAACATGGTAAACCCCAAAAGTAAATTATATAAAACATAAAAAAAAATCAATATACTTACTTATCAAATTCATTGCATATTTTCTTCATTGATAATTCACATGAATTTACACATGATAATATTGAAATGATAAGTGATTCATCCTTCACTCTTTGCAATGATCTCCAAGACATTATGGTCATATCTTCTGGTAAGTTATTGACGTCAAGACATGCCTTACTAGTGCTCCATGGGATGGATAGAATTTTTTATTTTATTTTTTATTTTTTATGTCAATATTCTACCATAAGTGGAAGATGTCATCAATAAAGTTCCATAGTTTCCCCATCCTAAATGACAACAGAAAATAGCCATCTATAGCTTTGATTGCATCACTTCCTGTGGAAAATCTTACCTTCACATTATCATCTTTAATTAGGAAACGTATTTCCAGACAACATTGTTTCTGAAAACTTACATCAACCTTTAATATATCCCCACCACATATTTGTTCAAATTCGTTATGAATAAATATCACCCTTTGAATCAATTTCATGGTCATCCTATATTCACTAAATGTGTTATGATCCCATGTCAATAGGTTTGCTTCTACATTTGTTAAACTAGCATAAACAACACATTTAACTGTTTCAAAAAGAGGGTTATTAGGATATTCCTGTATCAATTCCCTTCTTTCCTAAGCATAATGATTCCCCCAAATCACATAATATTTATAATTAAAACATTTATATTGATCAAATGCATGCCTACCAAGAACTTGTTTGGTGTCAACAAGAGCTAGGTAGTTAATCACGCGTGCATAGGGATTGCAACTCATCAATGTTTTCAAGTTGTGAATATGTAAGTGATGTGGCTTTCTAATTTGAAACTTTTCTTGGCCTTTAGTGGGTCTATAGAGTTGCTTCACATTTAAAAGAAAGGTGTGGCCATTTTCAACCAAGTAGTCTCTGCTCAATCGCTCTCAAATGACATTTTGTGTTAACTTGACAACACTATCCTCTAGATCGTCACCTGAAGTAATGATTTCCCTGTGAGCCCAAAAATTTTCATTGTTTAATTCAAAGCTAAAACTCTATTGAGCAAAATTAGCTTTCTTCATCTTATGTCCTGAAGGATTTTCATATAAATCAATAATAGTTGTATCAATATTAGGAAGGGAAGTATTATCAACCACTGCCCTTTTTGCGGCAGATTGTTTCTTAATCTTGCTTGTAGGTGTATCAACCTCGTTTGCATCAATCTCTTCATTATCTCTCGTTGGAATTGCAATCTTTTTAAATGTAACATTTTTTAATTGATTTGCTTGTTTTCCTTTCCTTTCATTTCTTTTTGTGGTTGAGATTCTGTTATATAAACATTTGTCACTTGTTTTTTCTTTTCTACTCCCGCCTTATCATGATAGCCATTAATGATGTCTATAATATTTTCCTCTATTGAATAAATTCCACCCAACATTTTGGAAGGTGACTTAGCAAAATGTTGCACATTAAAAAAATGATATTAAATTTTTTTGATTGACATATTAACCTAATTGTAATAAATAAAAACATTAATAGTTAGCAAAGTATTTAAACTTACATTCCCTTGCTCAATATGTTGCACGATTTCTACACAAGAATATGTGAAACATTCTTGCATCTTATATTGTGATACCTTCAAGCAATATAGGATTTAATGATATGTCTTGGCTTATTTCACTGTGACATAAAGAGTCTATGTACCTGACACCAAACACATATCTCGCACCAAGCCCATGGGTTTTTAATTTGATTCAATATATTTGAACTCACCACAATATAAGTAAATAATTTATGGATCATTCAGATACTTGTCCTTCACATAGCAAAAATAATTCATTTTCATTTCCTATGTTGAATATTTCCAATCTTTATGATTCCTAGTTTTTGGATCAATAGAGTTTTGACCTTTGTCATAACTTTCAACATCTGTAGGAAACTCAACTACTTTCTAAGGCGTTGTCTTTGTAGGTATTGCCTCAGAAATATTGACAAATACTTCTTTTGAAGCCATGTTTCCTACATGACAAAAAAATGAAACATTACAAAATACAGATTAAAAAGCAAAACATTAAAACATAACATTTTTATTATATTATTTTTCATTTTACAAGGGGAACAACGTACACAAGTTAATTCCCCGTACATATAGAATCCCATTTGAACCAATCCAAACTTTCAACACTTATCGAAGCCCATGGTCGGTTGTAACGTGCACCTAAAAGGGCTTCCCCTTAGGCATACATTCGATCCAACCGTAGGATCCAAAATGTAGTAAAAGAGGTAGCCAATAGCCATCCCTGTGGAGCGGGTGCTACTCCATGGGCGTGGCCTTTGGCCGCCTCTTTGGGATCACGTTGGAGCTGGAAATAGGATCCAATGGGAGCCCAAAGGCCACCCACATGGAGCAGGTTTAACTCCATAGGGGTGGCCTTTAGCCACCCCTTTAGGTGCCCATTGGAGCCTGTGTCCAACGGGAGACCAAAGGGCTAGCTAAAGGCCACCCACTTGTACTTGGAATTGCTCCATAGGGGTAGCCTTTGATCACCCCTTTGGGTGCCATTTGGAGTGACACCTGCACCAACTAGCAACCAAAGGCCCCCCTATCATGTGGGCAATGCTCCATGGGGTGGCTTGTAGCTGCTCCTTTGGGTGCTCGTTGGAGCGGGTCGCCGCTCCAATGGGCGTCTAAAGGAGAGGCCATAGGCCACCCCGCGAAGCGACACCCACTCCATGGGGGTGGGCAGGTCTCCACTCCATGGGGGTGGGCACTCATTGGAGTGGAGACCCGCTCCAACGGGTGTCCAAAGGGGCGACCATAGGTCACCTTGTAGAGTGGCATGATTCTCATAATCACATCGCTTCATGGGGTGGCATACAAACGCCCCTTTGGGGTCCCATAAGAGTGGGTTGTCGCTCCTACATGCACCTAAAGGGGTGACCACAGTCCACCCCAGTGGATTGGGTGCCTGTCCATGGGGTGGTCTAGGGACACCCCTTTGGGTGCCCATTGGAGCAGATTTCCTCTATTATGAGCACCCAAAGGAGTGGCCATAGACCACCCCATGGGGTGATACCCACTCCACAATGGTGTCCAAAGGCCACCCCTTTGGGCGTGCGTTGGAGTGGCACCCAAAGGCCACCCCTGTGGAGTGTCACCCACTCCATGTGGGTGGTCGTTGGTCACTCCTTTAGGCACCCATTGGAGGACTAGTCTCCCTCCAATGTGCACCCAAAGGAGAATGCAAATGCCACCGAATTGGATTTTGTGTAGCCCACAACCAACTTCAATGGGAGCCTAAAGGGGTGTCCTTTTGTGCGTTGATTATATCTCTCAACTAGATCCAACAACCACCCAAAGGGGCCACCCCTACATTTAGGGAGTAATGGCCACCAATGTTTGTCTTCCCCTTATAAAATTAAAAAAAAACTTTAAATAAAAGTGTGCTAATAATTGTTTTTAAAAAAATGAAAGGACAACTAACCTTCAAGATGGTTGAAATTCTTAAATTGAATCTCTTTGGTGGTTTTGAAAATGCCCCTGAGATGACGTCAAAATTTTCAATATCTCATAAAAAATGTGAAGGAAACAAATCAAATTATTTTTAGATATTCTACATTAGGTTAAAGTTTACAAGTTTGATGAATGTGGGATTAAAAAATTGTAAAATTAACAATGTATGTAAAAACAATAAAATATAAATTTAACAAATTACAAGAAAAAAAAGCAACTTTCAAAGTGTGAGAAAATTACTCCACATGTTGTAATGGGTAGTCACGTATGTGATAAGTACAAAACCTGAGTTAACTTATATGAGATTGTTGGAGACATTTACCATCATACACACTCTTTTTGGTCAAATTGGCCTAGTTAAACCACTATCCTAAGTATAATTGACATTAATTGACATCAGTGGAGCATTAATTACCATCATCTAGTTACACCCATGCCTACCTACAGTCAAGGAGGCTAACTTAGCCTTCTCCTACAGTCAAGGAGGCTAATTGGAGAAATCTGGTGGTGATCTGAGTGATATTAATGCACCTAATTGCTAGCTGGTGTTTACAATCAGTTCAACCAGTCAGTTAAGGCACCTCCTCTCATTAAATATATTATTTAATGATTATTTGTTATTATTTAATGATCTGGAGTCAACAGGGCGCCTCCACCAACTTCTGATGGTCAGTTCATTTTTAGTTAACCTCATCGGGGTTCATTGAATTCATGGAGCACCAACACTTGATCGTTGGCTTGCTATGACATGTGTTTGATCTCCTTCAATTGAGATTCAGTCATTTATTGCACTCTGACTTTAGTTAGGGTTTGGTGAGTTAATTAGGTTTTTGGTCAAGTGGTTAACTGAGTGTGAACCAATGGTTGAGAGTCAGTTAAGCTAGACTCACTCACTGAATTCAAATTGTCTCATTAGGTATTTGAATTCTTCATGGATTCAAGCTATTGCTTGACATTGGTATTGTAACCATTCATTGTTTATTAAATATACAGAGAGGAAACCAATTCCAGTTCCTATTAACACCATTTTATGAGTATTTGTTGATTATTCTTTCATGAGATTGATTCTTAGTTCCTAGATCAATGTGCAAGAATTAATATGGTATTAGAGCATACGATGGGATGAATATCTATCTCTCAAAAAAAAGCTTTTTGACAAATTTCTCCATGAAAAGTGAGCAATAGCTCAAAACTCCAGCACTGCACTAGAAGCCAAGGCTTACCACTCAATATCCCAAGTAAAGAACTTGTTGATCAAGCCTGCTTGATTGACTATGCTGGGTGTCATGAAAGCCTAGAATGTGTAGGATGTCTGACCTTATTTTTCCCTTTCTATTTTGATTTTCAAGTTTCTACAGGTGAAGAATTCGCTACAGCATATCCAAATGGCCTCCTCAGTACCTCTCTTGACTCCATACAATTTCCACACATGGAAAAATAAAATGGAGCTTAAGTTGTGCTCCAAAGGACTCCATAGAGTCACCATGGACACTGAAGTTGAGCCTAGATCCACCATACAAAAATCAAGATTCTTGAACAAGAAGGATGAAGCCTTCAGTTTCTTATGCCTCTTTATTTCTAAAGACCTTCTCTTCCATCTTACGGATCTGAAGACACTGAAATAAATATGGGAAAAATTGGAATCTCTATATGGAAAGCATGATGACTTGAGAGTTTACCAACTTGAAAATGAACTCATGTCTCTCCAACCTTCCAATTTTGAGACTCTGAATGATTTATTTACAAAGTTCAAGCATACTATTTTCCTTTTGAAGAAATGCAAAGTGGAGAAGGAGGATGATCAGCTCATCCTATCCATCCTCTCCAAACTTGGGGCTAATTATTCAGTTTTTGTTTCTACATTCTATGCGGGGAAGCTCACAACCCTTGGATGGAAGATGCCTACACTCAATGCCTTCATTGAGTCCCTAACTAATGAACATGACAAGCTTGTCCAGATGGGGATCATCCGATCTTCCCATGATCAAGCCCTCCATGTCTCGGGGCCCAAATATCTGAAGGGTAAAGGAAAGTAGCAGAAAAATTAGAAAACTAAATTTGATGCTCCCAATCCTAGAGTTGAAAATCAGCAGCATGATGAATCTTCCGGCTCAAGGAAGAACAAAGGAAAAGGGCACAATGGGAAAGAAAAAGTCAAGTGTTCTTACTGCAGGAAGGATTTTCACCCTAAACATGCCTGCATGAAGAAGAAGCTTGATGAAGCAACCTCTCTCCTTGAGAGGAATCACATCAATCTTCCGAAGAGCTTTCGGAGGAGAGATCACCAAGATCGGGAACCACAACATGAGAAAGGTAATGCCCTCATGGAAAGAACTTCGAAGTCCAAAGCACTGCTGATTGATAGTGGAGCTTTGAGTCACATGATGGATGAAAAAGACTCCTTTTCATCCTTGGAGACCGACAAATCCATCCCCATCCACATGGGAGATGACTCCACCATCATTTCCGAAGGACAAGGTACTGTAGATCTAGAAAATGGTTTTTTTTCTAATGTTTTGTATGTACTATCTCTAGCAGCAAATCTCCTTACTGTCTATCATATGACACATACAGGAATGCCTAAGAGAGTCTCTTTCATCCCAAATGATGTTGAGATAACAGAAATTGCATTCGGGAAACTCATTGCAAAAGGCCTTGCAAATCATCATGCAAAAGCCTATGAGTTCTCTAAATTTGTTGCGGATACAAAGCCCACCGCTTTGCTAACTCATGGAAATGAGGTTAGTAGGCTGTGGCATGAAAGTTTTGGCCATATTAGTTTCAAATATTTGCATCAATTACAGAAAAAATCCATGGTTGAAGGCCTCCCGGTCATCAAGGCAACCACGGGAGTCTGCAAGGGCTATGTGATTGGAAAACACCCTGAGCACAAGTTTGATCGGGGGAAGGCAAACCGAGCTACAAGCATATTGGGGCTGATACATTTTGATATCAGCGGTCTGATGCCTGTCACATACATGAATGGATCAAGGTACCTCCTTACTTTTATTGATGATTTTTCAAGGTATACATGGGTTTTCTTTCTCAAAAAGAAAACAGAAGTATGTGAAAAATTTTCTGAATTGAAGGCCTTGATCGAAAATGCCTCTAGGATTAAGATAAAGATCTTGAGATATGATAATGGAGGGGAGTATGTCAGTAATGAGTTGCTGTACATTTTCTCCCAAAGTGATATTCAGGTCCAACATTCAATTCCATACACTCCCCAGCAGAACGGAGTAGCGGAAAGGAAGAACCGGTCTCTCAAAGAGATGACCACCTGTATGTTGGAGTCAAAGAAGATTGATGCAAATTTGTGGGCTGAAGCCATGCATGCTGAATAATACATTCAGAATATGGTGCCACATTCATCATTGAAAGGAAATAATCCTCTCTAAGTATACTTCGGACACAAGCCAGATGTGTCGAACCTACGGGTGTTTGGGTCCACTGCATGGGCCCGGATTCCGCTTGATAAAAGAAAGGATTTGCAACCGTAGAGCATAGAATGTCTATTTATTGGGTATACTAGTGAATATAAAGGATTCAATCTGCTAGATATCAAAACCAAACAGATCATCATCGAGAGAAGTGTCAAGTTTGATGAGCCTCTTCAAGAGGTTGAACTAGTGAAGGAGAAAACTGCTGAATTTCCTTCCTATTCCACTGAATATTTGGATGATGAAATTGGGGGTGATGACCCTGATTTGGATCCTTTGATTTCTGATAGTAAATCAGAACCTGAAGTGAAAATCATCATCCTCCATGGGCCCAACAAACACTCTCCTCCGCAGGAGACAACATTGGAAATCTAGATGATCCAAGGAGAACCCGGTCTGATTTCCAAAGAGCAGGTATTGCGCTCTCTTGTTATGATAATTTGCTGTCCAAAAATTGCTACTTTATGATTATTTCAGATACAAAATCATACTACCATGCTTGGAATGATCCAAGATGGCAATTTTCCATGGATGAAGAGATGAATTCTCTTCAAAAAACACTACTTGGGAGCTAGCTTCTCTTCCTTCGGGAAGGAAATTGGTTCAATGCAAGTGTGTGTTTTGGACAAAGGTTTCTGATGATGGAAGCACCTCCAAATATAAGGCAAGGATGGTAGAAAAATGTTTCTCTCAAGTCCAAGGAGTGGACTTCCATGAGACCTTTGCACTGGTTGCAAACATGGACTCCATCCGCCTTATTTTGGTTATTTCTGCATCCAAGCACTGGGAGGTGCATCACATGGATGTTAAGTAAGCCTTTATGCATGGATATATTCATGAGGAAATATAAATGAAGCATCCTAAGGGATACATCACTGATCCATATTTGTTTTTCAAGCTAAAGAAGTCACTATACGGGTTAAAATAGGCCCCAAGAGAGTGGTATTCCAAGATGGATGTCTTCCTTCTCTTGCAAAACTTTCAGAGATGTAGATCAGATCCAAATGTGTATTTACAGTAGCATGATGGTCATATAATTATCATTGTTTTATATTTTTATGACTTACTGATCACAGGTAGCACAATTGCCTCCATTTCAACCATCAAAACTGCTCTCCACAATGCCTTTGAAATGAGTGATTTGGGGCTTCTAAAACAATTTTTGGGGCTCAAAATCGAGCAAAATTCTGATGGGATTATGGTAAATCATTCCAAATAAATTTCATACCTATTATTCAAGTTTAATATGTCTGAATGTAAGCCTACACCATTCCCTTTCCTTTCAGCGATCATCCTTGAAGAAGGAAAACACACACCTCCCATGGACTGCACTATATATCGACAGTTGATTGGTAGCTTGTTGTACTTGGCACATTCTAGGCATGATATTTGTTATGCCATGAATACTATATCAAGATACATGCAACAACCTCATGATCTTCATTGGAAGGAAGCGAAGAGGATCCTCCAGTACATTCAGGGAACCAATACCTATGACATTCACTATGCTGTAGACTCCGAGCTAGAGCTGGTTGGATACACAGATTCCGATTGGGCGGGTGATTCTATTGATCAAAATTCAACTTATGGATATGTATTCATGTTTGGTGGTGGCCCTATTTTCTGGTCAAGAAAAAAGCAGGCTGCCATAGCACTATTTTCAGCAGAGGCCGAGTATCGAGGAGCGGTGAATGCTTGCATCCAAGCAGTTTGGTTGCAAGGAATTCTTTCATAGTTTGATCTTGGTAGTACTTTGTCCACTGTCCTCTTTTGTGACAACTAGAGTGCTATTAATATATCCACGGATCTAGTTACTAGGCAGAGGACCAAACATGTAGAGATTCACTTGCACTACCTCAGGGAGCTAGTGCATGACAGTACCATCATTCTGCAATACTGCCCGACTGATGAGCAGATTGCAGACATCTTCACCAAGAGATTTTCAGAAAAGAAGTTCACTTACCTCCGTTCACTGTTGGGGGTGAGTTCATCAGGGTGATCCAGACTACTTTCAGTGTTCAACTTGAGGGGGGGGGTTTTCCCACTGGGTTTTCCCTCTTTTCATCACTTAGTTTATTTTGAGCATTGTTTCAGTTTCAACATTGTAAAGGGTGACCTATGGCCTTAGTTGCTGGGGCCCTATCATTTTTATGCATCTATGTTTTCTAACTCTTCTTGAGTATAGCTTAAGGGGGGGTGTTGGAGACATTTACCATCATACACACTCTTTTTGGTCAAATTGGCCTAGTTAAACCGCTATGATAAGTATAATTAACATTAATTGACATCAGTGGAGCATTAATTACCATCATCCAGTCACACCCATGCCTACCTACAGCGAAGGAGGATATCTGGAGCACTCTGGGGGTGATATGAGTGATACTAATGCACCTAATTGCTAACTGGTGGTTACAATCAATTCAATCAGTGAGTTAAGGAACCTCCTCTCATTAAATATATTATTTAATGATTATTTATTATTATTTAATGATCTAGAGTCAACAACTTATTATGGTCAGTTCAGCTTCAATTAACCTCATCGGGGTTCATTGAAGTCATGGAGCACTAACGCTTGATGGTTGGCTTGCTATGACATGTGTTTGATCTCCTTCAATTGAGATTCAGTCATTTATTGCACTTCAACTTCAGTTAGGGTTTTGTGAGTCAATTCATTAGAGGAAATTTCAACTCAAAATGGGCCTCCTAAAATGAATTAATAAAATAATAGTTAAAATAATAAAATAATATTTATTAATTTTGGAGGAAGAAAAGAAAAAAACTACTTTTTTGTTTGTATTTTTTACATATATCCCCGTGTTTTTACTCAAATTTCGATCTAGAGAGCTCATTGGATGCATAATTAAAATCCGCATCCAACGAGTACCCACTCATCATACTTTTGATGGACCCTGCTACCCCAAAAACATGAAATACCTGAAAATACATCATCATCATGTTTTTTCAGGTATTTCTTGTTTTTGGGGTAGCAGGGTCTGTCAAAAGTATTCCCAGTGGGTACTTGTTGGATGCGGATTTTAATTCCACATCCAACGATCTCTCCCAATCGAAATTTGAGTTAAAACATGGGGAGATATGTCAAAAATACAAACAAAAAAAGTAGTTTTTTTTATGATAACTATCCCCAAATTTATATTAAAAAATTATTTAAGACCTATACGGTATTTCAAATTTAAAGCAATTTCATTGGCTAACACATGATGACATGGAATTTCAATCAAAGTTAAAAGGTCCATTTTGAGTTGAAATTTCCTCTAATGAGGTTTTTGGTCAAGTGGTTAACTGAGTGTGAACCAATGGTTGAGAGTCAGTTAAGCTAGACTCACTCACTGAATTCAAATTTTCTCCTTAGGTATTCGAATTCTCATGGATTCAAGCTATTGCTTGACATTGGTATTGTAACCATTCATTGTTTATTAAATATACAGAGAGGAAACCAATTCCAATTCCGATTAACACCATTTCATGAGTATTTGTTGATTATTCTTTCATGAGATTGATTCTTAGTTCCTAGAGCAATGTGCAAGAATTAATAGAGATAAAATATTTTTAACTTAACTCATTTTGAGATTAAATATTTTTAACTTAACTCATTTTATGAATGTGGGATAAAATAAATTGTAAAAAGTTAGTATATAATTATTAGACAAATGTTTAGGTATATGGAAGCTAAAAGTGGCAAGTTCAAAATGAACTTGTGTTTATATATAGCATGGATTAAATCTATTATTATTAGTTTTATGTTTTTGTCGCACAAATGTGTAGTTTAATATTGGAGGGAAAATTTCAGAATATTTTGGAGAGAATATATTTCGTTCTCCTAGCTATAAGATTATTAGCGGGCGATGTAATTGCACCATTATATTTTGTTAAAGGAGTGAGGGAAAATATCATTTCTAGACTTGTTGAGATTGGGCTGTTGAAATTGGTCTTCCATTATATTTTTTAGTGAGGAGCCATGGACTGAATGAAATTTGTTTCAAATTCTAAAGCATCAACATCTTCTTCACATGTTTCTTGTGCTATTCCAAGTATGGAATTATGCAAAGAAATTGAGCAAGATGATGACAATTTTCCACCAAGTGAGGAATTTAAAGGAACTGATAATGATTTCCCTCCAAGTTCCGAACTCAAGGAACTGATGATGATTTCTCTTCGAGTGATGATCTGAAAGAAACCAATGATGATTTTCCTCCAAGCAATGATTTCAAAGGCATTGATGATGACTTTTCTCCAAGTGATGGTTTCAACTACACCATGGATGACTTTCCTCCAAGTGATGATTTCAACAACACCATTGACGACTTTCCTCCAAGTGATGATTTAGAGGCACCAACGATGATTTTCCTTTAAGCAAGTATTTTAATGGGACCAATGATGACTTTACTCCAACTGAAGATTTTGATAGGGTTGATGTTGATTTTGGTGAAGATAAAGGCACCTATAAAGATGATGATTTTCCTTCAAGTGAGGACTTCAATGGGACCAATGATTAATTTCCTCTAAGTGAATATTTCAATGGGACAGATGATGAATTTCCTCCAATTGAGGATTTAAATGAGATCGATGATGAATTTCCTCCAATAGAGGATTTCAATGGAACCGATGATGAATTTCCTCGAAGCGAGGATTTTAATGGGATCGATGATGAATTTCCTCCAAGTGAGGATTTTGGTGAGGATGAAGAAAACAATAGTGATGATGATTCTCCTCCGAGTGAGGATTTTAATGGGACCGATGATGAAGCTCATGAATACGAAAGGAGCAATAATGATGAATCTCATGATTTTATTCCAAGCAATGATTTTAATGGGTCTGATTATGATGCTTGTGAGGATGAAAGTATCAATAATGATGAATCCCACGAGTTTCCTCCAAGAAAGGATCTTTATGTGACTAATGATGATGTTGGTGAGGATGAAGGGAACAATAACAATGATAATGGTTTTCCTCCTAGTGATGTTTCCAAAGGAATATATGAATATTTTGATGATGAAGGCACCAAAAATGAAGATGATGATTTCCCTTAAAGTGATCAACTTTTTAGTGATGAGGATAATCATTTTCCTACCGAATTTGGTGATGATATTTTCAATGAGGGGGATGGTATTAATCATTGTAATGAAGACAATCATTCTAATGAGGATTCTACTAAAAATATAATGGTCCAGGAAATGCAAAGGAAAAATGGAACAATGAGCAAGATTAAGTGTAGGACTAGACCTTTTTATATCAATCCAAAGCATTCAAGTTATACAAGGTCTAGGAAAGAACTACTCACAAGTTCAAGTTCAATTGCTAAGTTGATTTTGTGTGACTGTTGTCAAAACAATTGTTTGAAAGGTATATGATACAATTATTCTTTGGAAAAAAGGAATACATATATTTTCATGAACAAAAATATGCAAAATTCATATTTAGTGGGGTGCATGATTTCTATAAAGACAGTTTATGATTATCGCATTCGAAACATTTTGCTTTGTAGATATGCATTCAAAAGAATCCATTCTATTGGTGATCTTTTTCTATCAAGAATCTAGACAAGACTAGAAAAGGATCATATATTTTATTCTAAATATTATCATGGAAGAATCACTAGGGCATCAACCAACATTGCGATGTCATGTATTCAAGACTTATTTTCCAAGCATGGAGGAAGTATGCCAAATAAATAAACAATACACATTCCATATACTTTCACAAGGAGGGGAATCTACAACTTACACAAGGAATATGTTGAAGGTGCTCAAGGGAATGGAAATTTCATCAAATATGCATAATTTGCATGGCTATGGAAAAAAGATTCAACAAAGTCCACATTCCTAAGAGGTCAAGGATGAAGATTTGTAATACATGTGCTTCTCTTAAATATAAAAGGGATACATCATAAGGTATATAACAAGGTATGTATTTACAAAATTATTTGTTCTAGGATCAATATTTATTATGAAAACTAGTTAAATTTTAATTTTATGTTATTTGTAGATTCCATTGTCAATACACTTCAAGCCCATCACAATCAACAATCAAGTGAATGAAAAAAGTTGTACAAACAATGAAAAAAGTATTATGATGCTCCAAATAAGTATACGGGTTTGATAATTGATGGCATGGATAAGAAAAAACATTTTTTCCACATTTTGTCTATATACCAAAGAGTTTAAAGGAGGAAAAATTTATTCAGTTTCAATTGGTTGGTTGTTTGGTTTTTAATGGTTGGATGTCTCCAAGGGTTTACTTTACAGCTCCAAATATCCATGATGATGCAAATATGACCATCACCATAATTCAACATATCCTTACTCATTAGTTTGGTGATCTTCCTAAAGTTCTATATCTACAATTAGACAATACCAAAAAGGACACTGAAAAACAGACTGTGTTTGGTTATTTTAACATGCTTGTCGAATTGAGAATTTTTCAAAAGGTAAAAGTTAGTTTCCATAATATAATATTATATTGTTTTCTGTCTTCCTAGGTGAAGTTGTCCCAATAAGTTTGTTGGGGCTGACTTGTTAGGGAAAAAGTCAAGTGAAAGAAATAGTATAAATAGAGGAAGTGTGTTCCTCATTTGACACACATACTCACCTGTGTATAGCACATAGGAGAAAGAGAGAGAGAGATCTCTGCTGGAGAAGGAGGATTTGTCTTTGTACTTTTGATACATCTATATAGAGGAAGTTTTGCTGGGTTTTCTTCCCCATGAGGGTTTCCTAATATAAATCTTTGTGTTCTTTTGTGTGGTTGTGCTTGTCTTTATTTCAATGATCCTTTTGTATATGGTTATGATTTTATGATGGTAAATGTTATTAGAGCTTATATAACCATTAAAATCTTAACATAGTATCAGAGCCACCCTGAAAGAAGTCTTTGTGTAGCTGAAACACTATTACAACTACAACTACTAAAGATTAGGGTTTCATGCTTGAAAACCCTAGAAGACAAAAACTAGTCATGTTGGGACTTTCTCTATAACTAGAGATTAGTGAAGTATTAGTATCTGAAACTTTGACAGAATGACGATGAAATATTTTTGTACCCCGTGTAAAATTTTTAGTCTCATATTCACTATAAACTAGGATATATGATTCCTCCAACTCAGGGTTCCATCCTCTCCGATAATTCATCCTTAAACAAGTGACCTAGGGATAATTGATATATATTAGGATAGGAAATTCCAAATAAAATTTTGAAAGATGTTGCAAATATAGAACACACTTTAGTTTATGTGGTAAAATTTTAAGACCTCGAAGGTGAAACAATAACACATGGCAGTCCATACAAGTTCACTATGTTGAACAGTCCTGAAATAAGTCACCTTGGGAAACTTTGCATAAGTCCCACTTGGTGAAACCAATTCTTCTCTAACCTGTGGGGTTGGAAAAAGACAGACCGGGTACTGCATAACATGTTTTCATACCTTGAGGAGAAGAAACTTTGGAGCTATAACAGAAACAAGATTAGTTAATTCGGAGGAATAAATTGGAGAAAAACTAGGGCTTTTTGTTCCGGGTACTTCCCCCCACCATTTTTTGAAAAAGGAGGACCATTAAACTCACCCCAGGAGGGTGCACCTTTCTATGGAAGAATTTTATGATTCTGTGGATTTTCAATTTTTTACCTAACAGTGTTGCTGAGGAAAACCAGGGCATAAGATATTTTGCACTTTTGTTCACAGTCGTACGAAACTGAGTATACTGGTCAACTCTCCTTCAGAAGACACATATTTCTATCCAATTAGATCTGAAAGATACCTAAGTTGAAAATTTATGGTTTCTCTACCAAACCCTAAGTCCACAGGAAGCAGTATTCTAGAAAATCTTTCAAGCAAGCATCAAGTTGAGGCAATCTCATTGGTAAGTTCTATCCTCTCTATTTCCATTTGAGGTTCTCATTTTTATCACGATGAAAAACAATACCAATCTTGAGAACAAGCTTGAAGGAACCGATAACCTATGAGCATAGAAGTATAGAGTGCTTCTCATACCTGAAGAAGCATGACTTGGAGAACTATGTCAAAGAATAAGTTACAGATCTAGAGAGAGATGAAGACAAAGCACAAGAAGGACTTAGTCAAAGCCAAGAGGATTACTTACGCCTCCATTGGATATCACATGTATCATCCTTGTAGACTCCCAAGGATATGTTCGGTACGAAGGAAATAATGTCAACATGAAGGTGACATTGAGCAACCAGCTGAAGAATGTGAAGATACAAAACTTAGAGACCATGCAACCCCACTTCACAAGGGTTTCTCAAATCAAATAACAACTTGAAGCATTCAAAGAGAAATCGAGATTGTTATGACCACCTTGAATGACATCCCAAGATCATGGGACTCATTCAAGGATTATGTGCAAGCAATAATCTAATCTCTTTCATCATACTATGGAAAGAATGCACACCAGAAGAATCTCCTTTCATAAAAAGAGAGGAGAAGATGTGAGCAACTGTAGATCAAGCTCTCATAGTTCACTCCAGAATAAATCATAGAAAGAAGGAGAACCATTATCAAAATAGAAGACAAAAGGATTTAAGAATATATCCTCCGAACATCCCATGCTACACTTGTGATGATAAGGGACACTACTCCAGAGATTGTTCCAGAAATAGAGGCTTCTCCAACAAGAAGTAAAATAAGAAAAGACATCATTCTCACACCATTGAATATTCCTCAAGTGACGAGGAATATGAATTCTACTGGTGAAAACAAAGATCATACTCTTATCCATTTCAGTATTTGGATAAGAAAGAATGAAAATAGTGACACTCATAACCAGTACACAGGTTCCCATAATCAGTAGAAGGCTCCAGGACATAAGGATCAAGAAGGAATCTACCAAACAAACAAAGATAAATATTTGAATTTTTTTTTCCTATATATCTAGTTGCTTATATGACATTGTTTAGTTGTGTACATATCTATGAAATGTATTATGCATGATAGAATGTTTGCATTAATGAAAAATATACTACTAATATGCATGTTATGGGTAAGTAGCCCCTGGTGCTATACAACACTCCATTGCTAATTATATAGAATGAAACCTCCTTGCTGACATATTGGGATTAGTGCACAACCTCAATAATATCATGGTCGAGATTGAAGGCATCTGGAAAGTTTCCATGTGTATACGGGATATGGATGAATGTTTTACTGGATAAAATAGTTGCATGATTATATATTTATGCATAATAATTTTTCATTATGAATATGTCTTATGAAATGTTTCTAGCCATGCAACTAGTGCATTTGACCTGTAGGAAAGATCGCGTACAATCACCTACAAGAAAAGGAGGATAATACTTGTTCCTAAGAACAAGTGACGATAGTTCAAGATTCACTCCAATAAACATACACGAAGATGAACTTGAAGCTCCTAGGGTCAAAGATACTGTGACATAAGAAAGAGCTTCAGAAGAATATACCAGAGCGATAGATCCACCTTGAGAGATGAAGACCACCTTGGGAACAAGAGATCATTCAAGTGGAAGAAAAGTATGACGGGACTTCCAACTAAAGTAAGAGGCCTTAGATACACTCTAGTTATGTGGCACATTTGAGTGACATCATTTATGCAGAACCTTCAAGCTATGAAGAAGTATCCAAGGATAAATGGAAGAAACTATGATCAAAGAGTTCCAGTTGATCATGGAGAATGATGTCTAGGATGTGGTTCTGAGACCTAAAGGGAAGTTCGTAGTGTCTTCCATGTGGATGTACAAGAACAAGTATACAAAGGAAGCTTTGTGGCTTCTTTCAGAAAGAGGGAGTAGACTATGGCATGACATACTCAATTGACCAAACACACTTCTCTAGTGAAGTAGAAGTATATATCGAGCAAAGAACCACATGTGGAGAATAGGATTTGTATGATCTCAGAAGGAAACCATAGATAAGAACATGTAGTTACAAAAGGAGCTTGAATATCACCTAGAGTGATGAATATCTTAACATTTTCTACAAGGTTGAAGATGGAAGCCTATAGAAGACAACAAGCTCACAAATGGGTGCAAGAGGAACTTTTCAACAAAGTTCAAGATAAAGGATCTTGGTATCTAGTGAACTAAGATGGATACATAGAATATCAACAACAGAGGATGTTGCTTGTGACTCCAATATAGAATGTTTCGATACATAGAGTAAAAAACATAGAGGGAGGATGATGCTCCACTTTAGGGGGAGTGACTACAGAAGATCTCCGAGTTCAACATGGTACGGTGGGATGGAAAAATTCCTGATGGACTAAGACTTTACCAAGAGTAAAGTGGGTTCCAACCTTTAGGTTGAATGCGGAAGACTGGGATATGTCGATGATATGACAGGATGAACTCATTGTAGATGCAAAGAGTAAGTGTTGAGGATAGAAAAAGAACCTCAGGATGTTTGGGAACGGGTATGATTGCATGACGAGGTTGAGTACATTGCAACATGTTCATCTTGCAGTGAAGCAATTTGGCTTTGTAAACTATTGCCTAAGAAATTATGTCATGGAAATATTAAAAATATTTGATATGTTGCATTGTAAATACATGACCACACCCATGGATACCAACATGAAGTTGTTATCTGATGAGTCATCAAAGTTAGTGGATGTGGCTAAATACAGATAAATTATTGGGTCATTGATGTATCTGACGTATACCAGGTCAGATATATGCTTTGTTGTGAACACCCTGAGTCAATATCTAGTTAAACTTCAACGTGTTCACGTGATAGCTTCAAATCATGTGATGAGTTACCTGAAAGGTATGATAGACTTTGGTCTATACTATGATGGAGATCATGAATACAAATTGTATGGTTATACAGATGCAGATTGGGTAGGAAGTTCCTCAAAGAGTAAGAGCACGTCAGGGGGGTGTTATTGTCTGGGATCTGCAATGATCTCAAAGTTTAGCAGGAAGCAATCCAATGTTTCTCTCAATGCATTTGAAGTAGAGTATATAGCATAATATTTCACTAGTTGTGAAGCCACATGGATACAAAAGTTGATGTCAGATATATTTGACCTGGAGCTGGATACCACGATGATTCTATGTGACAACCAGAGTCATATAAAGATGACGAAGAACCCAGTATTCCATGAAAATTCAAAGCACATAGAAATATGGTATTTATATATATAAGATATGGTACATAAGGGATCTATAAAGCTCCAGTATCTGAGTACCAATGAGCAAGTTATTGATGTGTTGACCAAGCCTCTGTCTTGAGTAAAGTTTCAATACTTATGTGACAAGCTTGGTGTAGTTTGAAAAGACCTTCCTCGAAAGGAGGAACAATGATGACGATATAGATCTTCTACGTAAGGAGGAACAATGATGATGATATAGAATTTCCCCCATAAGGAGGAACAATGATGATGTGGACTCTCCTCGAAAGGGGGAGCAGGTTGATGATGTTGCTCAGGATTGCATCGTCCTTGGACCTATGTTCTAAAGTGATATGGATTAACCATCCCATAAGTAGTTCAGGATTGCATCATCATTGGACCTATGTCCTAAAGTGATAGGGATTGACCATCCTGTAAGTGGATCGAGATTGCATTGTCCTTGGACTTATGTCCTAAAGTGAGAGGGATTGACCATCCCGTAAGTGGCTCAGGATTGCATCATCCTTGGGCCTATGTCATAAAGTGAGAGGGATTGACCATCCCGTAAGTGGCTCAGGATTGCATCATACTTGGGCTTATGTCTTAATGTGAGAGGGATTGGCCATCTCGTATGTGGCTCAGGATTTCATTGTCCTTAGACCTATGTCCTAAAGTGATAGGGATTGATCATCCCGTAATTGGATCATGTGTGTTGCAAGTTATGTTGCTGCTAATGATGATGTTTATCGACAGATCAAGTGTTGCTGCAAAGGATCGAGTGATTGAGTGCTGTAGAAGATGAATATCAATGATGAAGACTCAATGTTGTAGAAGATGATGTTCCAGTACTGAAGATGTTGAAGATGTTCCAGTAATTGTTCCAGGTGCTGATGATTGTTGAAAACTTTCAATGACATATAGATGTATCACCTTGATGTTGTTGAATATGCTCTCTCTCCTTGCTCCTACAGTTGATGTTATTGTTGTCAATATAATACCCTTCTCATTATGGGGCGGTGTTGAAATATTGTAATTTTGAAGAGTATTCTAAATGTATTTTATTGTTGTAACTTATCATAGATGTTTTATTCCTCCGTCAGGATGTTACTATTGTATTTGGTCATCATAGAGTCATGTGGTAAAACCTCTGTTGTAATTCGGGTCAATAGAACCATCCAGAATATAATATTATATTTTTTGTGTCTTCCTAGGTGAAGTTAGCTTAATAAGTTTGTTGGGGCCGACCTATTAGGGAAAAATTCAAGTGAAAGAAATAGTATAAATAGAGGAAGTGTGTTCCTCATTTGACACACACACTTGTGTATAACACATAGGAGAGAGAGAAAGAGAGAGAGATATTTTCTAGGGGAAGGAGCACATGTTTGTGGTTTTGTATTTGTACTATTGATACATCTATATAGAGGAAGTTTTGCTCGGTATTATTCCCCATGAGGGTTTCCCAAGATAAATCTATGTGTTCTTTTGTGTGGTTGTGCTTGTATTTCTTTCAGTGATCCTTTTGTATATGGTTATGATTTTATGATGCTAAATGTTATTAGATCTTGTATAACCATTAAAAACTTAATAATGTTTAGTCATTTTGTAGTCACATTGATGAGAAAGAATGTTGAGAGCCTACCACAACTAATTGAAATTATCATAAAAGCATATAGTCTAGAGCCTCTTGTATACACATTGGAAGAAAGGTGCAATGGAAAACTTAATGACATTAGCTTTCAAAATCAATTTTGTATAAAAAATATTGATGGAAAAAAACTAATATGGGGCAAGACTTACTCAACCAATGCAGAATGGGGATTTGAATTAGGTTTGGAATTTTTGAAATTCATCCCAAATCATAAAACTTATGCCTCAAAGTTATTGTTATTTCAATCAGTTGTTGAGTTTCATAATGCATGATGACATGATAGAGATGTCGATTCTTGTCAATGTCTAGAAGAAATAAAAAATTCCATGAAAGATACATATGAGTAATTTGATGTTGTTGATTATGTTTGGTGGTATTCTCTTTTCATGGAGCAGGTCGACATAATTTCAAACTCTACAAATGGAGACATATTTTTAAAGACTCCATTTAGTTGGCCAAAAAGCATGTCAAATGAAACCGAAGAAACAAATGTTGCATCTCAAGGTGTTGAGTCTTCTTAACTAGAGGAAAGAAAAATGTATATTGGATATAGAAGATCATGTGCACAACATGAAGTGATGGAAGACCTTTATAGGGGCTCATGACAAGATATTAAGGAGGGTTGCATGATTGTAGTTTTGGATACAAATGATTCATGTCATTATGATATCAAAGGTTATGAAGGTCAATAAATAAAATGAAAAAGTTATATAAATTGAAGAACATTGGTAGGCAACAGATACACACCCATTTGATTGTGTGTACAAGTCAGAGATGGTGGTTAAGAAAAAGGTTTCCAGGAAAAGAAAAAAGAAAGGGGAAAAATATAAATCGTCACCGCATTGACACCTTGAAATTAGAGGATATTAATATACTTTTTTATGACTTCTAGTTGACAAAGAAAGGCACTCTTCGCTCCATGACTATAGATATTATCAAGAGGTTGATGGAAAATGAAATAGTTGCAAGATGGGGTTCTGCTAAACCAAGTCATAGATCCAGAAGGAATGTGATAGTTGAAATGTTTGGCATACATTTAGACTCAGATGGTGCACTCATTGAGAATATAGAGAAAAATATGGATCATATACATCTTCATCCAGTCCTTCATCTAAAGATAATGTAGATTTTGATGGGGTATCATAATCCATGAGTTATTTTGAATAATTATACAAGAAACATTTTGCATGTTCTTGATTAATATGATGTTTGTATGGACCCTCTAAAGGAGCCTTTGCATTTTTATATGAATTATTTGTACTTTTTTTTTCTTCGTTTAATGTATGATTTTATTATGAATATTATCATAGTGGCTTTGAGTTTATATGTAAATAGTAGTGAAAATAATTTTTGAAATGAGTTGTGTATAGTATGGAATTTTACTAAAACCAAACAAATATAATTTTAATAGTTTTGTTGCAATAATAGTCATTGCAAACAAGTTTTAAATTTGACTATTGAAACAAAAACATGTATACAAATAGCATTAGTTTTCAATTCAGCTGTCGATTTTAAGGTTTATGTTAATAACAATATGGTTTTTTTAGGTCATGCCTATAGTTTTAACCACAAAAAAAAGTGTGTACTAGTATCACCATGTTTCATGTTAGAGTTATTTTTTGGTGTTCTTTACGCAAAAATATGAGATTTTATGGTTATAGTTCTTGTTAATTGTATATATTTCTCGTTTTATAGTATATTGTATTTTTTATTCTAGACTATTAAATGATTCCTTACAGTTATTGGGATAGCAACTTTATATTAGAATCAATAGGAGACTTATTATTCTCATGGCTAGACTTTGGGCTTCCACCAATATTTTGAAAATAACAGAATAGACTTTACTGATATAAAAACAATGATTAGATAATGATAGAAAAAGTACTATGACACTTGACATAGATTAATTTGACAATGAAAATGGATGGATCTGATAGAGACAATTGATTCGACTTGACAGTTACAACCTCTCAAGTGGTTTGTGACATGACTAGTGATAAATGATGACAGTGGTAGGGATGATGTGACTATAGTGGGACTCTTGGATATGATTAGTTGAGTTGGAAATTTATTTATTTTTGACTGGGATAGTGACAAATAGACATCACATTTCAAGCCGAGTCTTGCATTTGAGCATTGGACTCCTCACCTCTTCTTAGTTGTCACTGAGAAAAACAAGTTGGGTCTTGGATTAATAGTTGGTGCTCTTTGTATCATTTGGTTCTGATTTAATCGCAAAGGTTGTTGTCTTCCATGTACCTCATATAAACATAATACAAATCAATTTTCATACAAATCTGGTGTTCCTCTAGTGATGTGATTCATGTTATGTTTTATGTGTTGATGATCAATAAATGCCATATTAATGATACGACGATATACTTAGTTGTATGATATGATAAACTCTTCTTAACATTGATCAGTGTTGATGATAATAAGTGAATAAGGGTTAAATTTACTTCACAATAATTCATCCCCCGCTCTTAGTGTGACCATTGTGTCCAACATATGGTTGAATATTTTTTTGAAATTTTATTGGTTGGCTCTTTTTTTATATGAGGCCCATTTTTTTGGCTCTTTCTCTTATGCGACCCATTTAAAACCCCAAATTTCATCTAATGAATTTATTGTTGGATAAGCAAGCTTAATGTAGGGTGTAGTTCATGTGAATAAGTGGTATCTGGATGATATGAGATGATACATTCAAGATATGAAATTTATCAATAGTGGAATACAAAAATTATGTAGGAGATGGTTCCAACAAATAATTTTACTCGAAGCACCAGCATAAATTGCATTTGCCAATGAATTCTCAAAATACCCAAAGTCTGCTTATATTGGTCTCATCTTAGGCATAATATCATTGAAAATTACCTATCCATGCTTAATAATTCCACCTAGTATATCCCATAGAAAGAATTAGTTTGGAGCCAATACCTATAATAAGTTGCTTAAAGTTAAGAGGTGATGGGTTGCATGTAACTACTAGTGTATGCTAAGATGCATCAAAATATGACAAGATAATACCTTCTAATACAAACTAAGTATCCTCTTGCAATGTGTCAAGGAATTATTTCATTTATGAAATTTCAAAACCACCAATTCTAGGAGAATATATTTCATGGGTAGTCATCAATGCGTGAGTAGATGCAAAAACACATGTAAAAGAAAACACAAAAAATCACATGTTGTTAATGTGATTCTCTATCCTTAGTACTACATAACTCACTTACTTTTTGTACATGGTCTTGATTTAAGTGTCATGAATCTTAGATAAACTTGTCTTTCTTTTCCAACTAAACGTGAAGATTATAAATAAGGTCATTGGAGGACATGATGTTAGCATGAAGTTAGAGGCTATTTTTTTCAATGAGATATTTTGTTAATATGACCAAAATTAAAGGGTTGCAGTATAGTAATAATAACTTGTTGTTTGGCTTCACTTTTCTACAAGGAAGCAATTTCATTAGGAGGTTGGTAATTAGAGCCATATAGAGGAAAACTTGTTATTGGTCATCATCAAACCTATCCATAACAAAAATAAAGATAGGTATTTTACAATATTCAATATGATGATCAAAAGTTGTACGGCACAGTCTGAGAGGGACACCATGAACAATATGTCCATCTTCTTCAAAATGTCCTTGTAAAAGAAAATTAACTTTTTTTTCCCAAAAAATCTTAAAAAACCATTCCCCCCTCAAAGTGAAATTACCTATTTAAAATGAAGTATCTCAATATTTTGTTAGGTAACAAAAAAGTGACTTAATAGAATTAGAGGTAAGAGGATTTGAACCTAAGTCTCTTCACTTACAACAATGGCAACACCAACACTTCTATGATGGTCGATTATCAAGGAAACGAACTGAAAAGGGAGTTGACTTAATTTTCAACATTTCAAACAATTTAGAACATAATGGAACGATGACTTGTGAGATGATAGATATGTTGGTTGGAGGGATACCCAATATGGAGTAGACATTCTTGTGAAAATTGCAGTTTGTACTTCCATGCCACAAGAAATCTCTACTTGAGTTTAGGATGATCCCTTGAAATACATTGGGAATTTTGCACATATAAAGCTTATATATATGTGAAAATCAAAGAGGCTATCCCACACTAGATGTAATTGTATCATTTCAAAGAGTCTTGTTGGACCTCCACATTTTTAAACAAAACCAAAATATATCCACTAGCAAACTATAGAGAGTTCATGGTTGGAGAGAAAATGTAGATGCAACTACTCTTGTTGTTGACCATAACAACTCCAAAAGAAACATGTGCGCATTCATGTGTGAGAGGCTAGGTTTCATTATAGAATTACTTGTGACCATGCCTCAAGAATGGTTGCTTGTAGCAACTCTAAAAATATTGCTAAAAGGGCTATGGATTAGTTTGGGTGATGACACTTGGGTTGAGTAAATAAAATTGTTGCACAAGCAAAATATGTACACAAAAATAAATTTTCAAATTATAACACCTTCATAGGGAATCAAATAATACATTTTTTACATAGAAGTGAAAAAGAGAGTTAATAATTTTCATATGAAGCCTTGAGAACTCCATAATATAAACAAACACCAATTCTAAATCCCGTGATGTGAGTTCACACACACCAAACCAAAACAAGAGTAGATAGTGATTTTTGGCCCATAATTAGATCACAACAATATTCTCTAGACAACTATTTTTGCATAATAGTATACCAAACACATGCACAAATTTATTCATGCATCGCTCACCTCCACATGTTTTTGCTTCATCCAACGCACCAAAATTCGTGGTCTTCCTAATTGCACATGGTCACAATTTAGTCATTATAGAAACACCATTATATTTTAACCAAATCTTCACATAACATCACCTTGATCACAAGTAAGTTTACCCACTCTAATACTAGGTTATAAAATAGTATTGGACATCAAAAATTAATGTGTAATTAACATTCTAAACCCAAGCAATAATAAGAATCACACAAAAACAAGAGTGCCTCACACCATAAGATCAAGACAAGTTATTTATGGGCATCTTGTACCCAGTTCATTAATATAGTTCACATACACTTAGTGTTCACATAATGATTACAAACAAGACAAAGTCTTTAATATATATGAGCAAGGTTTAAATTAGTTTACCCATAACCACAAAATATGGGACCACCAAGCCCATGTATTAACCATCAATGTGGGCTATGGTTTCCTACTAAATGTGAGTCATAAATGATATTTATGACATATAAAGGGTCACTAAGTGGACCTTGATCACCTTCACACCAACATTTGGGAGTGGTACCCCTTAATTTCTTTGTGAGATATTTTTTCAAAAAAATTAGCTTGGTGCTTTATATTTTCTTTCATATTTCTCAATTTTACTAGGAAATAAAGAGAAAGTATCACATTCATTAAAATATATAAAATAAATTTAATGACAAGAAGATATGCCATGTTCATCGATATATATAAAAGAAACTTAACAATTAAATGACGACTAATCAATAATGTTATATTTTATCACTTTAGAAAACATAACATATACATATTCAATGATACATGAAACATGAGACTATGAAACCAATCTAGTAAACATTATTTATCCAACAACGCTAGACATTGAATCATATTGAGAAGACCATACATAAAATATAAGGTTGTAGGGACTTTGTAATAATTAACCAAATCTGAAAATGTATTCAAAGGCTTGATATATTAATAAACAATGTATTCCATCTTATAAATCCTTAAACAATACCCAAAAAGAGAATCGTTAAGCTTACTATGGTGCTCACTTCAAGATCTCGAACACGATGATATGGAAAATCTCCTCAAAGGTCTTTGGTATGGTCTACGCTTTTCATAGCATCAACTTTGAAGGAAAGAGTAGGCGATATTTAAAACATACAAAATAATGAGCCATGTGAAGTTGACACAATGCAAAGGACGGGACCAACACAAAAATGAAAAGAAAAAGACTATGGTAAGCACTAGCAATATTAGGCTCTCAAAAGTTGCTTCTATGCTGCATTGTTTTCTTTATATTAAAAAGTTTCTTTCTTTCTAATCGTTTCATTGCCTTAACCTCCTTTGATGTATGTGTAGTTTCTTTGATAGCTACTATGCTTAAGTTTTTTATCTTTTCTATATCATTTTCCATATTTCCAATGATGCTATATATGTGAAAAATACAATATACCTGAATTTCAAGTGGTAATTATATATAAGTGAATCTTATAGTTATTTTTTAGACCATTTATAATGTTAACTATTGTATGACATTAAAATCCTTCTTATCATTATTTTTCCCCTTTGGTGATAATCCTCTCTCGTGTTTAATTTACCTTCGAAACACGTTGGTATACAAAACTGCTCTTAAGACCTCTTTTCAAATCTTAATCCCAACACATCTTTCTCTCATCCATATTTGTGAATATATTATTTAACTCTATGGTTAGGCATATTTTGGTTTTTAGTGAGTGTTGAATCTCTTTTTGACAAAGTTGTGACCATTTAACTAGCTACTCATGCCTCATTTTTCATTCCCAACATGATATGTTCATTCCTAACATGATATCTAAGGAGGACTTAATTTCGGTAGTGAAAAATACCTTATCCTTGAGCATGATGACCTCCAAAGTGTTCATAGTGATTAGTATCTAACCATATCATAGAGTTTGGTTGTGGTAATTTGGATTGTGACCATTGCTGTTTCATTTTTTTAACACCCAAGTTATTAGTCCTTGGATGATATTTAATTATGATATTGTGAGTTGTAAATTCTCTAAAGGCTTATGATCAATGGATGTGAGGAGTGATGAAGTGGGTTAAAGGATCTAATATCCAATTCTAGCTCTGTCATCTTCTTTTTGAGTGCCTCATTTTAATTTTTTTGTTTCTTAACACATCATTTTCAACTATATACCTTGTGTTTGATGCAACTTAACTTTGTCTCTTGTAAGCATTTTTGCTACAGTCCTTGGATGATATTTAAATATGATATTGTGAGTTGTAAATTCTCTTCAGGCTTATGATCAATGGATGTGAGGAGTGATGAAGTGGGTTAAAGGCTCTAATATCCAATTCTAGCTTTGTCATCTTCTTTTTGAGTGCCTCATTTTAATATTTTTTGTTTCTTAACACATCATTTTCAACTACATACTTTGTGTTTTGATACAACTTGAATTTGTCTCTTGTAAGCATTTTTGCTACATCTAGGATCCCCTTAGATCCCTGCAAATATTTTCATTTCTTTTCCCCTTGATTTTTCCTTTCTTTTTGCAATTTATAAAGTGTATTTTTTATTGAAATCAAAATAAGTGTGTAACAAATATAAAATAAAATATTAATTAGATTATTAGGTCACTAGTGAAAGGGCGTAACCCTTCACTATGCTAGCTCAAGACGTATAAGAGGCGAGCTTATTGTACATTCGTGTCATCATCTAATATATATTATTCTTATTCATCATCCAACATGATAGTCGGATTCGACTACCAATGGACCAGCTGGATTCAGTTGCTCCAAAGTGTGGAAAATTTCAATATCTTATAGCTCATAAGTAACATTAGTGGACTACGTTTGTTTTGGTAGTTTATTTCTCTAGGTTAGTGTTTCCCATAACCAATCTTCTTGCTTATTTGAGATTTTATGAGGCATGTATAAAATCAAAGATGATCTTAGATTGGTTTTAAAAAATTTCACTACATGACATAATAAGTGTTTGTCACTATAGGATACAAATAATTGAGCTTAATTTAATCATGATTATGTGCATTAGTTATTGGGGTTTCTTGCTACAACTCCTCGTTTTCCCATTATCTATTTAAAATCACCGCACCTAAATCCGTAGACTTATTCAATTGAGGGTTATATTCTTGATTTCCATATTCATTTTGTTTAATTTATTGGGGTTGTCGTATTATATTCATCTCCTCTTGACTTGACCACCTCTATTAAAGAATTCTGGTTGATTTTACCCTTGGCTAATTGTTTCTAGTTATGACTTGGGTGTGTGAGTCTATTTTGGGAATAGAGAAGTTAATGCAAATTTTGAAATTTCAATTCAACCTTGAGTTTCTTGGATCTATTTTCTATGAGATTTCAATCTTAGCACTAAATTTGAAATATTAAATTGCATAACCTAAAAATTCACTTTTGTCCAACCTAATTCCTACAAAGATAATACAAATTGAGCAAGTCTACTTGAATGCCTACAAGTTATATATGTTAGAGCACATTTCCCAAGAAAATAGCAGATATAAAAATGCTATATTACAACAATAAGTCTAGCCATTTATATTCTATATAGTTGTTAATAATTTAACCAATTCAACTCTATGTTATGTCAAGTCAACATGCATAACCAATGCTAAAATCTACTTAATCATGAAGGTGAAAAAAATTGAAAATAAAATATACAAGTACACAATTTGGATAGTTGAAATTTTCATATATATAAAAGAAGTACAAATACATACCATGACTATATCACCAAGCTTGTACATTTCAATCTCTCC
Organism: Pseudotsuga menziesii; assembly: GCA_001517045.1. NCBI lineage: Eukaryota > Viridiplantae > Streptophyta > Pinopsida > Pinales > Pinaceae > Pseudotsuga > Pseudotsuga menziesii. The sequence goes on from LPNX010228475.1 coordinate 579,785, forward strand.
AAACTCTATATATGGAATCCATAAGAAAACCCTAGACACGAACTCCTCCAAGCTAGGAATCCAGCCCAATAAATGCTTATGCTCCACCAAAAAAAACCACAACAAGATATCGTCAAAACTAACAAGTTTTGGGAAAATAACGAATCTTGTAACACACAAGCTCTCCGTACTAAAGCTCTTATCTTCCTTAAATTTTACAAACACTAGCCATGGTGCATCACACAAGTACATGTCAAGACAACTCTAGTTCTATCCTCCAAGTCGACATGTGCATCCTACGGTTTGAGTCCTCAAACTCTAGGTCTTCAACTCTTGATTCACCACAAGCACCAATATCACCAACAAAAATCTAGATTACAATAATTGAGATTTGTTCCAAGCAAGGAATCACATCAAGTAGAACATTCATCAAGATAAGCTCTCCATGATCTTTCCCTACCTTTTATTCATCACATAAGAACAAGTTTACTGAATTAGGAAATGTGTTAGTTCTACTCCTTATTCCTTTTGCTAAGGTTTCTAACAAGAGCAAGAAATAATTCCTTGCATTACAAAAAGAGCAACAAGAATTCCTTGGCACATACAATAAACTTGTACCGCACATGTTTTCCAAACTAAATCTCTTATCTTAAACTTTACAAACTCTAGCCATATTGCATCACACAAGTACATATCAAGACAACTCTAGTGCTAGCCTCCAAGTCCACATGTGAATCCTAGGGTTTTTTCTACTTAACCCTAGGTATTCAACTCTTGCTCCAATAGAAGATACAAGATCACCAACATAGATCTATATTATAGGAACTGACTTTTTTTCCAAGAAAATAATCACATCAAGCACAATATTAATCAATACAAGATATCCATGATCTTTCCCTAGATTCCATGCATCACATAATACCAAAGCTACTAAATTAAGCAAGGTGTTGGTTCCTCTCTCTAGCCTTTTTTCTTATGTAGAAAACCTTGCACTACAACAAGAGAAACAAGAACCACATTTCTCCAATGCAATAGTCTTCTCTATTGTTTACTTGCATGGCACAAACCCCAACCTATCATGAGAACAAACCTTAGAATCACACATCATCAATCTCTTTAAGGACCACCAAGACATCTATCTCTCTTTTTGTACCTGTTAGAGTTTCCTCATGAAACCTGATGTATTTCTCCCTACAAGACTTCTCCAAGACTACACAAATTTGAGAATAGAGAATAAATATGATAATGATATTACAAAGTACTCTCCTCCCTTTATATATACACTAGGTGAAAGAGGGTAACATACAACTAGGAAAAAGGTCCATACAAGTAACCAACATTGCAACCCAACATGAATTTACTTTCAATATAAGGACATAAATGTGTCAAATTAGGGTTTATCCAACTTCCAATATGAAATTACTTCCAATCATGAATCTCTTCAGGCCGAATTCCCCTCCTCCCGGATAGTGCACTCTCCAAGAAGCTACTAGTCCAATGCTTTTTTCTGTTGTGGTATGCATGTATTCTCATGCAAAGAACTCCTCTAACTATGTGCCACATGTCCTTTCATGTGACCAGTGGAACTCTCTTGCATGCCCATGTGAGTCAATAATATCCAATGCTTGTCATCAACATATGTGTCCATATCCATAACCAACCTCCATGAATTATGCTCCTTATCCTAAGAATTGTTAAATGAAGTATCCAAACTTTAGGGTGTATATTAGATGGTATTAAGCTCCTAGATAAAAGTAATGTCCACTAAGTTCCCAAATATTCTCCTCTCTAGATAAGCACCACTCCTAATTAAGCAATTAACTCCCCCCATCCTGTGCACACAATGCGCTAGACATCATATTTATTAGGGTATCAACCTCCTAGGTAAGTGCTCTATGTTATCACTATGACCAAGGTCATGCATCCACCCAAACTAAGCCACCATATGTATGTGAAGCATCACCAAAGGGATAAGAGACCTAGTTCTCTCCCATGAAAGTGAAATCACTTTTGGAATAACTACAAAATATATGTATTTACCATAAAATTGTTTTTTGTAACAACAATCAACTACCTTTGAATATGTAACTTATGACTCCAATGCATTCAGAAACATGAAAAAATACTCCTCCATAATGATAGAACATCATACATTTCTAGAGTGATACCCATCTATAATATAGTAGCTAATATTTCACTTATGTCAAACTAAATTCACCAAGCAACCAAAGAAAGTAAATATCGAACAAGAGTACTTGAATGCTAGTTACAACCCTTGGTACACTTCACTTAACCAAAAACGCACTTTGAGTTAATAAAAGGGACATTCTTGTGATAATTCTCTGGGAAACGAACATTAGTGGCACACACAACAACAATTTGGAGGTATTTTGATGGTGAAGTCTGGTCACACAAAAAAAAATGATTCTAGCAAGCATTAAATAGTCATACACCAAGGATCAGGCCTGGGATCTAAAACATTTTGACAACATATATAGAATTTTTCAAGTACTCTACCCTCTAAACAACAAGTTTGAGACAAAATATTGGTTTTAATGTTTCATGGATCTGCTGTAAAAGGAAATCCCGAGGCACAAATTTCACATGTTTATGACGTGGAGACCTTTCTGACCATACATACAAGCATCATATGGTAGATTGAGATCAATATTGGATGGCTATGAAGGGTTAGAACAACAATGCATTGGTTACATTGGTCACTAGTAATGAAAACCTTGTTTAAGATATATAAAGTCTGATTTATTTACAACAAAGATGACAACATCATCCCATATGTCTCTCATCAGAATGAAGAGACAAGAAACTAGATAAATATGGAAGTATCATCACTAATGGCGTCTATCAAAAAGGAACAAGAAAATAAAATCTCAAGATTTGTTAAACGGCTTTCAAAGAATCTAAAAAAGACAAAACAAAACCACTCATAATGATTCGTACTCAACTATTAGAAGTGGAGGGAAACCATAAAATCATTTTATATCTAGCTCCCTTTACATCCTTGTGATGGAATTAATGCTAAAACTTCATGGGTTCATAATGAAGCGGTTAAATTATGTATTGTTGCCTTGGATATTAAATCGGATATTAATATTAATCGAGATATATTTGAATCCTCATTGGAAAGGAAAAAGAAAACATAAAGGATATGACATATTTTTTTTCAAGAAGCAAACAATCGTTACTTGTCTTTCAAATAGAATCAATGAAAAAAATTCACTACATCATGGTATACCTTCCACAAGTGTCTACAAAACTAACAACTCGCTCCAAACATACAGTTTAACATCAAAATATACATAATGTCATAATGTGTTCAAACTATTGACCACCAAAACCAACTAGATGGACAATGATGTACCATGCACATATTGGATGTGCCTTGAAGATGAGAATGAAGTACTTAATGATTATATCAAGCGAGGCAACTCTTCTTCTCTTCTTCTCTTTATGAAATTTCTGCCCCCTGGGGGGGGATATTGTAAGGATATGTCAGCATAAAGTTCTAGTTTTTTGTAACTTGATCACCTAAGACTTAGTCGTTAAGGAAGTCCTTTCATCGAGTGTTTTTTCACTTGGATAATTAAAATTTCTTTTTAGAGATTTTAATTATTTGAGTTTTTCACTCAAAACTACCTCCAAAGTGGTGAAAGGTGTTCTAGTGATCGAGTCTATGGGATTATTGGGGCCTAGGAATGTTCTATATTACCATGTTAAACATTATCCAGAGTCCTGCGGAATTTCATTAAGTTTTGCTCAGTTTTTTTTAATTTTTGGTCATTAAAAATTGTGACTCACGACAATTTGTTTTAATGTAAAAGAGGGTTACTTGGTCCTTTTTAATGTTGTATAATGGTATGGGTACTCAATACAAATGGAATGAGAATCCCTACACCCTTAGGCCAAGTTTGAAGTCATTCGAATAAGTATTACTATGGTTTTGGTCACTTTTGTTCAGGGCAATCATGGAAATCAGGAAAATGGGCATTTAATTAGAGAGCCAAATTTTGGAAAAGTGACTATAGTCACTTGGGGTGGCGAAGTAAAGGTTATAATGTTTATATTATGTTCCTAAGACAAATTTAAGACCCAAAGGCCCCCCTCCCCCCAATCAAGCATATAACAAGTTTTGTGTTGTTGAATCTAAGGGGGTGCCCCCTTCTCTCTTTGATTGGTTGGGTGAGCTAAAGTCAATGGAAAAGGCCCCACTATGGTGGTTTTTTCTCCATTTGACATAAAAATAAGGTTGGAATCATTAAATTGGGGGTTTCTCTCCCCATATTTGAGATCTCAAACCTTGGTTTTACCCTCCTTGAACAAATTCACCCTCTCTCCCTTGTGACACTTGTCTAGCATGCAAAGAGCCTTTCTATTTCATTTTTTCTATTTAAGGAGGATTCCCCTCCTCATTTGGGATACACACTCACACCCACTCTCTTGCTCATGCTCTCATTCTTTCTCTTGCTCTCTTTCCCTTGCCCTTGCTTGAGCCACTGTAATTTTCAGCCATTTGGCTTTGGTAATCAAAATATTTGGAGGAATCTTGTGTGCATTGTTCTCATTGATGATTTGCTTCTATGGTTAAGGCGCTACACAAGTTTGGTTGGCCAAGGAAAAATACTAATTTTCTTTGGTAAGATTTATTGTATTTGTATTCCATAAATTTTGTGAGTTTTCATTCTTGTAGTAAAGAATTTCATATATTTTCTAGTTTGAAGTTTATGATTTCTTTTCTCATTATTTGATTCTCACCTTCTAGTAGTTGTGTAGTGAAAATCTTATAAGTTGCAGTTTATTTGGATTGAAGAGTGGGATTCCTCGGATTGGATGCCCCATTGCTTCACTTCTTGAAGAACAAAGGACCAATTTTCTCTTTCCTTACATACAAATTTATGCATTTTAATTTTTGTTTGTTGAGTGTTTTAAATCTTATTTTAAGTCTTATATACTCAAGTTATTTCAAAATTATTCATTTGGCACTTCTGTATAAGTTTTGCATATATATTGCACTAACATACTAACTTCCCCAAAGTGATTTTGGGTACATTTTATCATTTTCTGTTTGCTGGTTTTTAATAGGTTAGTGACAAAACAGGGAAAAACTCTGTCAAATTTCAGCCATAGAAGAGTTTTAAGGCCACCCCAAAGGAAGAGCTTCAAGGACATCTCAAGAAAGGGAAAAAAACACGGTTTTTCTCACTCATTTTACCTCTTTCTTTACGCTGAAATTTCAGCCTTTGTAACAAGTCCAAGAGAGTCTTTTGGACTTGATTTTTGCCTTTGAATTTTCAGTTAAATCAAGTCTCATTTATTTGCCATCCATTGCTAGCAATATAAGTTGGGATTTCCCACCTTTGCATGAACAATTGTTGATTGGTGTGGGTTTAAGATTAATTAGAATTTCATTTTGTTTTTATTTTCTTCTTTATTTTTTGCCCGCACCTTGTAAGTGATTTGGCTTTACCATCCTTGCAATATTGCGTTGGCTAGCATTTTATTCCAAGTATCTACTTAATTCTTATTTTTGCCTGCACTTCACAAGTGAAGTGGCTTTGCCCATCCATGTGAAATTACGTTGGCTAGAATTTTTATTTAAAGTATTTGCTTATTTCCTTTTGCCCGCACCTCATAATCAAGTAGGATCTGCCTCCGTTGTGATATCACGCTTGGCTTGTTTTGTTTATTTTTTCTTTAAGGATAAAATTTACCGCAAGCATCGTTTTTGCCCCATATCCTCTCCCCTCTTCCGGTTCGACCGATCTAAGGTGACGAGAAAGGGAAAATATTTGTGTTGGCTAGTTTAATAGGCACCCAAATAATTATTTTCATTAGAAAGGAGAAAAAGAGGCTTGACCTATGGAGCTAGTGGGGTAGAGGCCATAAGGGGGCTTTGTGGAACTTTGTGTCCTCCAGTTGAGCACCTAACAAGTTTTGAGTTTGACCTGTGGTCCTAGGTGGGAACCTTGTGTTCCCATGTTGAGCACCCGACACTCTCTCTAATCAAATGAGATAGTCTCTTGGGGCAGACATCTAGAATAGTTCATTTCTTTGCAACAAACACCTTAATTCCCTAAGTCAAAGAGAGACATAAAATTTACTAAAACTTACAAGACTACTTGCATAACATTGTTACAATCATTTACATTTCTCTACTTTGCAATCACTTTGATTTAACTTACTCATTTACTGGAATTCATCATGTTATTGAATATTTGTTAAAGTAAATGAGTTGATGCTTTAGGCAAATAATTTGAAGTTGATTATTTTGACTCCATATCCCGAGTAGAGACGTCACTGATCATTTTGATTATTTGATTGTTTCTGTCTTTCATAAATTAATGGTTGATTGTTAAAGGGTTTGCTTGTCATTGAAATATTTGCATCACTGCAAGCTGATTGTCATTTTTGTAATTTACAACTCCCAAAAAACATTCTTCAAAAAAGAACTAAGTAGGGATTACCCCCATTGGCCTTTAGGAGTTGTGGTCTAAATAGAGGAGTTTAGGACCAAGGTGATAGTGGGTTCTCAACCCATAAGTTTCCCTTAGGAACACACACAATGGTTAGGAGACTTACCCATGTCCAAGTGTGTTTTAGGCGTTAACACAAACAACTCTCCAAAAGTAGGAGCAATCGATTTATAAACTTCTACACAACAAAGGGATACAAAATGTATTAACAGTATTTACATATCAATGACAGCATAGACTAATTCTGCCTCAATGTATTTCTGAAAATGTAATAGTCCTTCTTACAGACCTAAATATTTCTTAGAGAGGGAATCAACCAATTCATTGTATTCCTTATAGATATGAACAATATACACCTACAAGAATGAGTCTAGTAGTTGAGATGTACAACTACACCAATGAAGGAGATCAAGGACTTGAAGATGTGATCTAGTGATATCCCATTTGATGATCACTAATAAATCACCATATATATGAAGGGAGGGAAATCCAATAATACTAGTGAAAAAAACCAATCCTTAAATTTCAATCAGCTCGACTCTTGTATTAGTGCCACTACCACAATTAAGCCATAGTTTGAAATGATGCTTCTCATTTGACACCACATAAACGTTCGTGCCACTGCCATTAAATTGAGCGGCCCCATCGAAGAATCCTACAACAAATGAGATCTCAAGTGGAGAACAGATATGTCAAGTATTTGGTATTACCTCTGAAGAATGCTCCTTATACAACCCCAATGTTCTGATACTACACACTAATAAAGAGGGTTCCTTTCCTTCAATGATGTACATGTTTCTAGATTTCCATAATGCCCAACATATAAATATAGGAAGGAATATATGATACTTTTCATTTTTGTATCATTGTTCAAGTTTGTCAACAAAAGTTGTGGATCCCCAACTTCTAGAGAATTGGAGTGCCTCCAATATGCTCTTCCATAACCCTATACAAAAATTGCATTCCACAAAGAGATGGTAGATAGATTTTGCTGCAAGTTTACATAGATAACATATATTAGGCTCGACCCAAACTCTTTTGGAAATATTATCCCAGGTGACGATATTGTTCTCATGTCATAACCATGTGAAACACTTGATTTTAAGGGGGACTTTCCATTTCCATATGTCCTTGTGCTACCACTACTGAAGGTGGAACATGAGACAATTGAACATGTTGAGTGTTAGCCCACAGATTGTCTAGGGTAACTACCACATTTCTGAGCTGAGATTGATACAAGGTAGAACACTATCATTATGATTATGGATGGTTCCTATGTGACGTGTCATGCTTTTACATTGAATTGTAGTACCGAACCCAAGTAAAATATGCCAAGGTATGATCTTTGTTATGTTTTTCATGCTTTATTTTCACTTATTGTATACATACATAGTCTCATTGTACTAGAGGCTTATAATCTCTTATGTACTCCCTCACCATTTCCTTACCTTGTAAAAGATGTTGATGCTCCTCATTCTTGCATGTTGTAGTATAAGGTTGCTTTAAAAATGTGTTGGGTCGAGTGTTTATTTGATCCTCCAATGTTTTTGGAGTTTTATGTTCCATTCATTTTATCCCTATTCACATTGTTCTTGAATATTCATCACTCTATGTCCTATTTGATCCACTGTGTTGTTGGATAGTTGGTTGTCATTGATTTCAACCCTTGGAGAGGTCTAGAATCCCCATAGATGTGGTTGATATTGTTGGTGAGTTAGTTGTATTTGATGTCAACAAGAGTGGTTGATGTCAATAGACCTGATGGGTGCATTTGATGCAGTTTACATGAAGCCTTAGAGGTGTATTTATGGAACCCAAAGTTCTCTGAGTTATATTGCACCTCAAATAGTTGAAAAATGCAAGTTATATAAGGACAAACAAGTGAAATCATGGTTGGTCCAGTAAGCTACTGGAACCAAAAGAAAAGTTTCTGAAATAGTAAAAGAATGTAACATGTCAATGAATAGTGTGATTAAACGAAGAAACTTGAATTTCTTACCTTTAGGTTCCTATGATGTCTTGATTGGCATGGATTGGTTGGAATCTCATCACACAGTTATAAACTGCTAATATAAGACACTTACATGTATAGATGACCAAGGGTACAACCATTTCATTAAAGGTATATTTAAACCAGTGTTTGTAAGACATATATCAACATTAAAACTTAATAATTGCACTAGGAAATGATGTCATATATATGATGTTCAAATATTAAATGCTGAAAAAGACAGTTAGAAATCAATCCTATAGGACACCCCTATATTGAATGAATTTCAGGATGTTTTTCCTAAAGAGATTTCGAGCTGACCTCCTATGAGAGACCTGGCCTTTACCATTGATTTAATGTTGGGGTCAGCAACATTATCTAGAGCCCTTTACCGTATAAGTATTCTGAAACTCACAAAGTTAAGAACACAGTTGTAAGAACTGCTTGATAAGAGATACAGTTGACCCAGTGTGTCACTGTGGGGTGCACCTATCCCATTTGTCAACAATTGAACAAAATGACGATTAAGGATAAATATCCCTTACACAGAATTGATGATATGATTGATCAAGTGAGAGGAGCCAAAACATTCTCCATAATTTATCTCAAATCTGGGTACCATCAAGTTCGAATAAAGGATGAGGATATACATAAGACCACTTTCAAAACAAGATAAGGCTATTATGATTTTATAGTCCTTCCTTTGAAATTGACTAATGCTCCTACCACATTTATGTGATTAATGAATAATGTACTCAATAAGTACTTAGACAATTTTTTGCTCATCTTTATTGATGACATTTTGATATATTCAAAGGATGATAAAGAACATGAAAAACACTTAATACTAGTTTTGCAAACCTTAACTAAACAACAATTGTATGTTAAACCTAGTAAGTGTAGGTTCTTCAAGAAATAAATCCAATATCCAGGCCACATAATTTTAGACCAAGACATTGTTGTTGATCGTGCAAAAATTAAGGCTATTCTAGAATTACATGTACCAAAAGATGTCCATGAAATCATATCCTTTGTGGGTATTATAGGGTAATACTGACGGTTTATCGAAGGTTTTCCAAGGGTGTCCAACCCTGCTACTTACTTGTAGAAGAAAGGAGTCAAATTTGTATGGGGAGAGTAGTGACAAGACAACTTTGATAAGGCTAAAACACTTGCTGGCCACTGCTCCTGTATTAAAGATAATTGATCAATATAAGGAATTTGTGGTTTGAATTGATGCAAGCAAAGGAGTAGGTGGTGTACCCACTCAAGAGGTTCATTTCATTTGTAATGAGTCACGTAAATTGAAAGATTATGAAATAAATTATGACTTCCATATATTAGAATTATTAGCCATTATCTATGCATTGAAAATATGACAACACTATTTTTTGGGAAATAAATTCATGTTGTTGACTGATAACTATGGCTGAAATATTTATTTGATCAAAAGATACTTAATTCTCGACAGACCAGATGGCTTTCCTTATTAAGTGAATATGAATTTTAACTAAAGAATATTAAAGGTAAAGACAATGCGGTTGGAAATGCCCTTAGCCAAAAAATCACGATTTGCATGCAATAATAACAAGCAACTATGAGAATGATTTGAAAAACCTAATAAAATATGCCTCAAGAGAATATTTAGAATATAGGAATTTGATAGAATAGTGTATCAACATATTTGATTCAAGTGTTGATAATGAATTTTAGATTAATGCAAAAGGTTTTTTGCGTTTTAAAAACATAATTTACATACCAAGTCTATTACAAATTAAATAAATTATTTTCAAGGACCTTCATGAAAGCCCATATTTCGGACATATTGGATATCATAAGCCTATCCCAACTCTCAAAAAATATTTCTACTAGCCAAATATGAAAAAGGATGTGGCATAGTACATTTCTAGGAGTTTATAATGCCAATAGGTTAAACCAATTCATCAACACCCTGCTGGGTTGCTACAACCCATACCCATTCCACAAGGAAATGGGAAACAATTATGATGGATTTTATTATAGGCGTGCTTAGAATTAAAAAACAGAATGAATCTATTATGGTTGTAGTTGATAAGTTGACTAAAGAAACTCATTTTATACTTATCAAATCCACCTACAATGCAATTAACACCGCTGATATATTCATAAAGGAAATCTTTAGGCCGCATGGAATACCAAAGATAGTAGTTACAGATAGAGATACTAAGTTTACATCAAATTTATGGAAATATTTATTTGCAGGTGTGGATACTAACCTAAAATCTAGGATCCCTTACCACCCACAAATAGATGGGAAAACAAAACAAGTGAATTATGTACTTGAAGATATGTTGTGTATTTATGTTATGAAACAACCAAGTAAGTGGGAGTACTTTTTGCATTTATTTGAATTTTCATATGATAATGGTTATTAGGCTTCCCTCAAAATGAGTCCTTTTGAGGCACTCTATGGCAGAAAATGAAAATTTTCCTTGAGCTGGGGAAATCCAAAAGATGAGTTAGCTTTGGGACCGAAAATGTTAAATCAAATGGACTAGGTGGTACATCAAATAAAACAAAATATGAAAACAACCCAAGACAAGCACAATAGATATGTTCACAATGTATATAAATAGTTGTTCAACAATTTTAATTAAATTTTTGTACGATTATGAGCAGACTTGTTGTGAATTGACATAAATCTCATTTAATTTAATAGTTGAACTTTTACTCGTCCCTAAGGATAAAGTGGCCAAATGGGGAACATGTAATTATTATCCAAGAAAGAGATAGGAAAATAATCGAGCTATCAGTCTCTCTGTTAAGTGTGAGCTTTGGCATGATTTTATTAAGTGTGAGCTTCGAGGCTCTGTGATAAATGCGAGCTATCAATATATGTGTTAAGTGAGAGCTACCAAGATCTATGATAAATGTGAGATATCATGCTCTAGGAAATTTGAGAGCTACCAGGATCCGAGAGATTTTAGGTTCTAGGGAGCAACTTTCCCTAGTTTATTTGGTGGAAATTGAAGAGAAAGGTTCAACTTGATTAATTTGAGTTATGTTCAAGGGGGTGGATACTTGCAAATCATTATTGACTTCGAGATCCTACGGCTAGGTGGAACATGGCTACTCATTACCTAATGCCACTGTTGTTGTTTGCATGTAAGTTTTATGTATTGTTGTATGATTACAGTTTATTAAAAAATATCCCTTCAATTTATCAATATTATTTACAACTGTTAGAATGGACTCCGTAATGATTGAAAAATGTTTCATTATGTGTTCATTGATTATAATTAACTAACTACATTCAATATTCCATTAGTTGTTTTATTAGCGGTGTTAAAGTTGTAAACTGTAAATGGTTGCTAAGTTTATTTTGATGGAAAGAAAATCACTCTGAATAGAATCTGTGGATACAATATTCATTAATAATTTTTATATAAATATGGTATAGAACATAGCATGATAGTCTGGAAATTCGGGTAGAAGTAAAAGAAATTGTGAAGCCCTAGGTTGCAAACACTAAAGAAAGCACCAAGTTCTTTACTTCTTCTTTTTTTGGAACACAAGTTAAATAAGTTTTCAAGATCTGGGATCGAACCCAAAAAATGGCGTAAGGCTAGGACTCGCTAGTATCAAGAAGGCAAGCATAATTATGATGTTACGGTGTATCCAATACTAGAATTGTCATGCATTCCAAAGGAAAGCATGGCATTGAGTCCACCTAAGTGAACATAAACAAAATCCACAGGTAAGTGTAAGTGGTTTGGATTCTAAAGAATCTTGTAACTATCTTCTTTACATTTATAAACAAACAAGATTTTATTATGCTCATTTATATATGAGAACTAGACATTCATACCCTAATTGTATGAAGGAAAAGGCTGTGCATACTGATTAAGAATCAAGCATAAATTGTTATTAACATTCAGAAACAAAGTCCTTCCAGGATTAATGCATTAATAAAGATCCCCTTCAAAGAAAAATATTGTATACCAACTATTAAAATACACTCTAATGGCAGAACTAACTAAGTTAGCACTCGAATATAATCTAGAACATACGCATTGAACGAGTCATAAATATAACATTCACTGTTAAAAATGTTTCCTACAAATTGAATTGTTAACTCTTCATAATATCAATAAAATTCCATAAGATAATGGGTTAAAACCCCATGCTATTAATACTTTTAAATATCAGGTAGTTACAAATCTAAACAAGGGATTAAAAGATAGAATAATATACTCTGCACATAAACACAAATGAAACAT
>LPNX010228475.1:593854-633922 GCA_001517045.1 Pseudotsuga menziesii
ACAGCTGTGCATAATCTACAATTGTAGTTGCGTATGTTAAATGAATTGCATTTAGGCATGTTATACTACAATGCATTCTCTCTTTCAGCATTTTGTTTTATGGAATTTTTAGCCTGTACATGTTCATGGGCTCTTAGCCCGGCCTGATAAAGCTCTTAGTCGCGTCCTCTTTGCCGGTCGGAGGCATGGGGACGTGACAATTCATTGAATGCATTCCTTCAAAAATTAATACATGAAGTCATGACTCGAGGAATGTTTAACAAACTTTATTTCCAAACCTTCTGCTGAATCGAGGGGTTTTGAAGGGAAACATAAACATGAGCAGGTCCTTAAGACCATGGTCGTAAGTCACCATACCAAATCCAGGAGATTTCCAAGACAAGATGGGACTCCTTACCGGGGAGAAGCCCTATCAACTTTTGAAAAGCTCAACCGAGGAATCCGTTGGCTGCCGGCTCCCTGCACATAACATGGCCAAGAATTTTCCTATATAAGAAATCAGAAAAAAGTAACAACTGGGAAAAAAAGGATTACAGTTGCTAATTGATGAGTAAGGAGAGTGATATTACCTGATTAATGCCGAAGACGCCTGGAGGGAAGGCAACTGTACTGAACTCTTCGTTAAAAATAAATCCCTTAAACACTTGAGGACCGCATGTCTTCAATTGCAAACCTTGATACATCATGCGAGAGAGGAACCAGGCCAAGGCCGACCTGATCAAACCCTCTCTCGAGCACGAGAGGAAAGGTAGAGTAAAATGAGTTAAAATCCTAGGATCTCCTCTTTGTCCGAAAATTATCCATCGTGGTAGCAATCAGTCAATCATGTAACCACTGCATGGTACGAGTTAATTACCCTCTAGAATTTAACCAAGGTTTGTTACCTTATGTATACACGGGTTATGGAATCAAGGGTCATATTGTAAGGAGAATTCATACATATATAACCCTTGGGTGAATGTATTAATCAACCACTCTTGAATCCCTTCACTTGGTATCAAGGACTTAGGGTTACGACATTACCACCCTCATACAACTTGGATAAAACTTAGTTGGAACATTAAGGAAGCAAGCTTTATGCAACCAAATCGATGAATCCTAATTGAGTACCAAACATGAATACGTATTTTTGTACACATCGAAGCTAGAGCTGGAGTAGATCACCTAGTCCAAGTATTTGTAGCAATAAACCTGAGTGAGGGTCAACCTTAGTTTGAATGTGAGAACGATCTGTCCAACGGAAAGTAGAACTGCCAATGTGGTTACACGAGGCATTAAAGGACGGAAGCACCTCCCGCAAGAGAATACTATGGTTCCCCCACAAGGAAAGTAACATGGGATTCCATCAGGTTAGCCAGAGGCCCCATTGCTGACTCACAAACTCAACCCCTCACCATGAGATTTGAACATGAGATCTCATGAAAACCAAACCCCATAATTGCCAACTGATCTACACCTTTCTATCCAAATAACAATGAAGTAAATATTATAGCATAACTAAAATGATGAAAACTAAGTTTCCCAAATATGTGTACTCACCTTTCTATTGTTTGGATTTGCATGGGAAGGTGCTTGAGATGCAACACTCTTTATCCTTAACCTATGGAAGAGTAATGATGATTACAATAGCCTTTGAGCTAATTCAACAAAATTCCCAAACTTGGTTTGTAATATCCTCATTTGGTAGGTAACATATACTTCATATAATGATTGAATGGAATGTAGACTTTATGGAATATGGAATGTGTAATTTATGTTTTTTATAAAATAAAAAAAATCCGGGGTTTCATAAAAGGTAATAAGTTACCAATACTAAAACATGATCATTTATGTAGTGTTGTTACAATAGACTATTGGAGTGTATGAAGATTATTATCAAGCAAAGGTAAAGACTTCCAAAATTAGGCGAATTGTGGATGTTCCTTCTACACAAGAGGCTATAGGTTTTTTCGATGGAGCTACTCATGGAGGTTTTTGTGCTGCTAGAGTGGTTCTTAGACTTAACAATGATCATTTCTTCAAACTCAGATTAAACTGTGGGCATGGTACAAACACCAAAGTGAAGTTGTTGTCTCTGTGGTGCCTTTCTCTAGTGTGTTTTCTTCTTTTGGGATTGATACTTTAAAAGTATATGGTGATTCTGTGGTGATTGTCAAGTGGGAAAATGACCTCTTCAATTTACAAGTGGTTGATTTCCATAACTAGTATTTGAGGACTAAGTCACTCTATTCTATTTTCTCCTCTGTCAGTATTGACCATATTTATCGAGAGCTAAATATGGAAGTTGATACTTTATCTAAACAGTCTCTTGGAGGTGTTGAAGGCATATTTTGTTGGGAGCAATATGTGGACAATGTTATGGAAGACAATGGATCTTTAAATTATTTTTCGATATAGCTAGGCTTAAAATTTGGGTCCATTGGTGAATGTTTCTTTGTTTACTAATTAATTGATGATTGAACTAGTGATGTAGTTTTTTATTCCATAAAAGTAACTAGAGCATGCTTTTTTTTAGTGCTTGAAAAAACATTGCAAAAGTTATTTTTCAAAGTTATCTACTCTACCATCTCTCATTAAAAAATATATAAAACAAAACTAACAATAATAATAGAATATAGAATAATATTTTCCTATGTTATTTTTATTCAAATATTATAAATAAATATTAAAAATAAAAATAATAAAAAAATATAGAATAATATTTTCCTATATTATTTTTATTCAAATATTATAATTAATAATAACATTTGATTAATTAGCATGATAAAATATAAGGTTTTTTTAGGTTAACAAATTAATAAATTTAAATACTTTTCATTATACATATAAGTGAGTGGAGAGACATGTTTCAATACACATTTTAATTAGTAATTTTAAAACAATAAGCCATTAATGAGTCTAAGTAACCATTGTTAACTAACCTAATTATGAACCAATTCTTTGAATACAAATATAAACTAACAATTCTAAAGAAGTGAAACACCTTTCCTTACATAATGGCAGAGAGACCTATTTTAATATAATAGTTGAGTAGCCATTTTCTATTAATGAAATAATTCTCAACCAATTAACCATAAATCAATCCTTTAAATAAAAAACTCAACTAACAACTATCCACTAACTTTGTTAAACAATCCATTAGTGTAACTAACAACTATCCACTAACTTTGTTACACAATTAATTAATTGCGCTGAGAGGCGCTCTACAACCCAGTATGGGGTAGATCTTGTAACGTTGTAACATAACATTACATAACGTTATGTCAGCTATAAAAAAAAATAGAAAATTAGAAGGAAAAAAAAACAACTATATAAATAGCAAGAAGTATCACAAACTACATCATAGCTAGCTACCTTGATCTAGCAATAGCAACAACAACAACCAATGCCAGAGCAACAATAAACCCAATAGGTAAGAATTATAAATTTTAAATTCTCCATCAACAAATTATAAATTGTAAATTCTGAGGGCACCACCTCCAAGCCAGGCAGCCAGACCTCCTCCCTGCCATGTCCTATTGCTAGATCAAGGTAGCTAGCTAGCTGCGATCTCCCTGCCACCGATCTCCCTGCAGCAAGCTCACGCACACCCCTCCTCCTCGCTGAGATCTCCCTGCGGTAGATCACAAAGAAAGTTATAATATAAAATAGTTATAATATAAGGAAAATATATAAGTTTTATAATTCCTACATATATTGTTACCTTATCTAAAAGTGTATGGTACAATTATATCACGTTATCAACTGGTTTTTAACAGAAGAGAAAGTCTTTAAAGATTAAAGAATCCTCTTAGAAATTTCAATTTATTTTATTTAAAATTAAAATTATAAATTGTGAAGTAACTGTGATTATCTGAGGCCTAGATTATTTGCTGCACAAAGATTCATGGAGACTACGATAGGTTTAACCACAGTGTTACGTGATGGAAAAAATTAAGCTGAACTTAGACTTTAAAGTGGAGATGTTGTCTCAGATCTAGCGCGGGCTTTTATTTCAATTTCGTTGTTTCTTACCCTCAGCGGTCACTTACCTCTCAATGAGCGAAGAACAACCCATGCTGTTAGGTTGAGGGTTCGATTTTGAAATGAAATGAAGAAAAATCCATGTTGTTACTCCGTGTTTGTGATTGGAAAGCAACTGGGCATATATGAACGTACGAGTGTAGGCCATGCAGTCAGTCAAACACGTGTTTCCTCTCTATAAATGATCTGCTGGCTTACAGTAATTTACAATCTCTTATTCATCCGTTCCTGTAGCAGAAGTATAATAGCCACTAACACCTCTATTCGTCCTGACTTCAAATCCTCTCAACATCACACTTGTTCCCTTTAAAGACTTCAAACTTAACCAACACGCCCTCAGTTTTCTAATATCTCTTCAGCTGTTGAGATTCTGCCATTAGAGTTCAGTTAAATTATATAATTATCCCAGAAATTCATGAGATTGGCAAATTGAGGCCCCTTCAGCAAATGAGAGCCTGAGCCGCTGCCTGAGAATGGCGGCTACCTGTAGCTTTTAATTTATATAAAATTAATCTGCATATATTTAGAACCAATTGCAATGCAAAAAATGATGTTTCTAGAACCATTGCTACAGTGGATCTCATTACGACACACATAAACTCTTTCAAACAATGATTCACATAAATACAACAAAATTTTATCTTTGTTAGACATAAACATTCAAGTCTCTACTATTTTTCAAACAGCCAGATCACATGTGCAGGTGAGTAGTTCCCCACAACAAATTGGATTTAGTAGAAATGCAAGAAATTTTCGAACAAAATGGATTGAGCGTAGAAAGGACTCTAATCCATAAATTCCTCAATGCCTGGATCTTATTTATTAAACTCATTTTTATTAAGAAATATTTAATGATGTTTAATAATTAATTATAATCTATACCTTTCAGTTACATAACTATATGTGTGGATTGATATCCAGTAACAATTATATTAAAAAATCTTAATATAACTATTATTTTAAAAAATCTTAATCTATGTCTGAATGGATAGCCGTAACAATGTGATTGTAATTAATCTATATGGTTTTTAATAATTATAATTATGAAATTTTTACTAAATTTTGAAAAAAATAATTATAATTATGAAAATTTACTAAATTTTGAGAAAAAAATATTAAAAATTTTAATAAATCTTAATTCTGATTTCAAATACTATTAAGAAAAAATTGCCCTAAATCAGTGAGATGTAGAAAAGTTGGTGGCTAGGTATGGTTAGGCTGGGTGTGATCCGCCCATGATTTTGATGGCTTAGATACTCCTGGTTCATGGTAACTTAGCCAGTGGCAAACCTCCTAAGAGACTGATCAAATCTCCAAAGGTGCAAACCTCTTCTTAAGTATTGCAGGAAAAGAGCTATTGGAGGAGAGGTTTGCACCTCTAACTATTTGATCCCTCTGGACGCTTAATAGAGCCTAGGATTTGGATCTATGCTGGTGTAACAACACTTACAACTAATTTAAAGATAAATTATAAATAATCCACCTTTTTCTCTATTAATTTTCTTTTATCTTCTTAGTATGTTTTTTCTCCTCTTTGTTTCTTCCTTCATGTCTATTCATAAGTCTTTAAATTTATCTTCTTAGTATGTATTTTCTCTCTTCATTTATTCTTTCATATTTATTCATCATTCTTTAATTAATGACATGATCAAAGTCATTATTTAATTGATGACGTGATGAAAGTAGTTAACGTCCATTACTGTAATTTAATTTATATTTATATTTAATTAATTTAGTTTATTATTTTCTTATTTTAATAATAAATTAATCTTTTTTAAATTACTCATCTTTATATTTTTTATTAAACTTTCTATATATCATACTTTTTTATTTATGTCCTCTAAACATTTTATTATTATGATTTTATATTTAAAATTTCATCTAACGTGTATATATATAAAGAGTGACAAGACTTCCAATTTATCAAGAAAAGAAGAGGACCATGTTCAACCAACATGTGGTTAGATGAACACTTGTGAAATTGTTTAATATTATAATTTATTTGAACATTTAATGAATTTTTTATTCGAATTTTTCTCTTAATTTATTATGTTGAAGGCATTTCACAATGGAGACGTTGTCTCAAAAGATTTCTCGTCTCCCTGGCCACTAACTTTTTGACACGTGTCGCGTCAGCTTAGTGAATAAAAACTGAACAGGTGTTGTGTCTCGTGTCTTGCATGTTCAACAGGTGATAGACGAATTTACATGGCCATGTTTTCCAATAGCCGACTCCATCTCCTCTTTTAGTTTCTTGATCATAGCAGGATTCGTCTGCCATTGCCCATTCCATATTAGTTGCGGATGTATCAATTCTAGCAGTCATCATGTCGAAAATAAGGGCTTGTTTTTTGCCTATGTGGTCGGTTTCTCTCTCAAACATGTCCACTCAGCGGAAATCATTTCCATGTTGACCAAATGCCCATCTGTTACAGCTGCTGCTGTGCATGATGGATTGATTGTCCTTACATTTTTTTTCATGCACGTATGCAGATAATTTTTATTTTTTTTACTGCACTTCAGTTGGGTCCCCGATTCTACAATCTCGATTCCGTAACTTCTGTCCCGAAGACTGCAGGTGTCCTCTATGTTACAGCTGGTGTTGTGCATGAGTGGATTGATGGACTTGATGGATTGATTGCTAGTTGCGGATCCTTCTTCCCACTTAGTGTTTAGCGTGTTTTTTTTACAGGTGGCTTGCGTGTTTTCACTAGACTTCTATTTGTTGCCCTAAACAACTGGTCTTAGCATAATTTTTGTATAGGGTTTCACTGTCCTTCACAGCAGTTCATTTCTCTCAATTCGGCATAGCCCTTGCCAAGATTTTACACCTAGGATTTTTCAAAAGTTTCAGTCCAACAGTTTTTGTGGGTTTAGGATAAGATTTTATCGAGGGATTTTGGGGGTTTAGGATAAGATTTTCTCGAGGGATTTTGTGTCTTTAGGCTCACAGTTTGTGGGGTCAATTTGGTCATGGTTTCATTTCACTGCTTCTTCAGTCGATGGAATACACTTTGCCCATGTCCCTTCATCCACATTAATGCTTCATCAATGCATTGTTGCTCCATTAATGCAAGAAAGCTTGTCATTTGATTCAGACATGGGCCTATATCTTTATTTTGGCTCACCTTATGATGATATGCAAGACGTTGTTATGATACTCGATTTACGGCATTTGCTGATGCACCACCTTTTCTTTGCACATATAAAAAACCCTTTAGGTAATCACTATTTTGTTACTATTTTCCTTTCCTTTGCTTGTATTGATTTTGTTGTGCTTCATTTACACTAGAGAGTTTCCAACAGAGGTTTTCACACCACGTTAAATTTGTAGGTATTCCTTCAGTCTGCTTAAATGTTTTGAATATTCATTGTGGTAGAAATTTTTTTGCCTCGTATTTAACTTTACAAATAGGTTCTGTGACTCTCTTTAAATTTTCACAAATCTATTTAACTCATGGTATATATGTATATGTCCAAAGATGTTTTAAATGTCAATAAGATGATAGGTATCGGTTTTTAGGCTAAATGAAGATGTTGCTTATGAGATGGTGAAACACCCTTTCTATATTTTAATTGACTGTGACTCCTTTATTGCAAAAGGATAGTGACTTGTATTCATTATGTGGCTTCATATTGTTGTAATACTCATGCTATGTCAATAAAATGATAGGTATCAGTTTTTAGGCTAAATGAAGATGTTTCTTATGATATGATGAAACAACCTTGCTCTGTTTTAATTGATTGTGACTCCCGGTCTCTTGCAAATGGACTGTGAATTGTATTGGTTAGCTGGCTTGATAATGTTGTAATACTCATGCTATGTCAATAAAATGAGAGGTATCAATTTTTAGGCTAAATGAAAATGATGCTTATGAGATGGTGAAACACCCTTGCTCTGTTTTAATTGATTGTCACTCCTATTCTGTTGCAAAAGGTCTATGACTTGTATTGGTTATGTGGCTTCATAATAGTGTAATACTCATGCTATGTCAATAAAATGATAGGTATCAGTTTTTAGGCTAAATGAAAATGTTGCTTATGAGATGGTGAAACACCCTTGCTCTATTTTTCCTGCTTTGTTGCAAAAGGACTGTGACTTGTATTGGTTATGTGGATTCATGATGGTGTCATACTCATGCTATGTCAATAAAATGACAGGTATCAGTTTTTATGATCCACTTGTTTTAGGTAAGGAACACAGGCTAAAGCTGCAAGGCCACTATAACAGTGGCTGCTTTCTCCTTCCTCTTTTCATAGTGCGGAATGTGGTGATCAATTTTTTTCAACTTTTGCCTATGTGGATTCCAGAATTTTCCTTTTTCGTTAATAAAACGCTTTTTCCAACTTCCAATTTCCACTATGCGGAATACGAAAATCAAAACCTACATGTTCGCAATTAAATTTTTGTTCTTTCCGACTTTCTCTTTCCACGGTGTGGAATGCGGAATCCAGAGAAGTTTTTGTTCATTTTTTTTATTTTTCTCATTTTTTCGACTTTCAGTTTCCGCATTGCGTATTGCAGATTTCAGTTGCAATTCATTATCTTTTTGTGGTAAAATCGCAAGGTTGATTTCACGATTCTACAAGTAGTCAAAAAGTTTCCCTCTTCACTGTATAAATCATAGTTGTTTCAGATATCGAATTTTGTATCGGAGATGGATGAATCCCACACACGCCCTCGCAATGCCACATTCATAGGGCTTGGGCAATAAG
Organism: Pseudotsuga menziesii; assembly: GCA_001517045.1. Lineage (NCBI taxonomy): Eukaryota > Viridiplantae > Streptophyta > Pinopsida > Pinales > Pinaceae > Pseudotsuga > Pseudotsuga menziesii. The sequence continues at coordinate 602,594 of LPNX010228475.1, forward strand.
AGAGTATAACAACAATAAATTCTAAAAACAGTAATAAGAAAGTATAATAAGAAGTATTTATGTAAGTAGAGCTTGGGTAGCACTTCCACCTTCCGCATTCCACTTTCAACAGTGCAAAATGCGGGAATCCATTTTTTTCAACTTATCAAGGAAATCTATTCCTGATTTCCGCCTATGCGGATTCCATAATTTTTATTTATTTATTCCCGACTTTTGCTTTTCACTGTGCGGAATGCAGAAATCAAAAGTTAAATTTTCACAATTAACTTTCTTTGGTTTTCGACTTCTACTTTCCGCCGTGCGGAATGCGGAAGCCAGAAAATTCTTTGTCGCTTTTTTTTATTTTTCTCATTTTTTCGACTTCCAATTTTCGCAGTGCTAAATTCAGAAATAAGAACTTTGATGTTTTTCTTCGCAATTTTTAGCTCTATCGCTTTCCAAAGTACGAAATGTGAATGCGTAACTTCGATACATTTTTAGTTGAAATAAATTTCTTTCCAACTTTTGCTTTTCGTTGTGTGCAGAATGTGAAAATTGGAAGTTACATGTTCGCAATTAACTTTCCATTCTTTCTTACTACCGGTTTCCGTTGTGCGGAATGCGGAAGTTGGAAAAGTGTTTGTCGCTTTATTTTTCTCTTTTTTTCGACTTCCAATTTCCTCCATGCAGAATGCGAAAGCCGAAAAAGTGTTTGTTGTTTTTTTTTCTCATTTTTCCAACTTCCAATTTCCATAGTGCGGAATGCGAAAATCGGAGCTTTGATGTTTTTCTTCGTAATTTTTTTTCTTCCACTTTCCAAAGTACAGAATGTGGAATGTAGAACTTCGATACGTTTCAGTTCAAATAAATTTCTTTCCAAGTTCCACTTTCCACTGTGCAGAATGTGGAAGCTGGAAATGCCAAATCCAAACTTTCCCAAAGTTTCTGTTTCCAAAGTTTCAGTTGCGCTCTTTAATCTCATCATTTGGCTATCTATTCGTTTTCTAAATTTCACCCAAGAAAACATAGAGAAAATAGATTAAAACCTTGGCCCATAAGGCTTGCTCTATTCTTCCAACTGTTTTATGACGTATAAAATATCTTCTGTAAGCTCAAAAAATGATAAGGTTTGCTTCGAAAAAGAATAACCAAACTCATGGCATATGTTCATGCGAATATTTTTTTGTATATATGCATTTTATTTAGGTCACATGAATATGTTACATTGCAATTTTTTTTCTTGCCCTATTTCATTCTACAGGAAAAAATTACCATCACATTATGGAGACTATGCTAACTGAAGATTCTATTTCACTTTTGCTACATGGTGCTGTCAACCTTTTCCCACTGGTACAGGTCTCTTCATTAAACCAAGTGAACTCACTCAACTCATCATCTATTCAGTTCTGAATTTCTATCTCAGACGGTCTTCACAAGCATGAGCTATTGCTTCCAATTATATATAGTAGTCTTGTAGAAAATGAACAATTAAAAGAAGAAACTATAATCAAAGTTACCCAATGTACATGCACCATTGTACATAATGTAACATACATTTAATTTCCTCGTTCTTTTTTTCCTATTTAATCAATTTCAAGCAGTTCATGCATCCAATGTTTTTCTCTCCCATTGAACTCTAACATACTTCTTCTCACAGGAATATCACATTGCTTGCAATTGAAGTTGTGACAATGGATGCAACAATTATTAGAGATCATGTATGGTACCTATTAACCCAAAAAATCCCTCACTCACTCTACATGGCCTACACCACCGAAGGACACCCATTCACGACCCTCCATTAGACCCCCACACTCTAAAAAAGTCTTAAGGATGAAGAAAAGGGCTTAAAAACCCCAAAAAGGAGCCTAAATAACTCTCCTAGGGGCTAAGGCCTCCAAAAAGGGGATAAAACCCCTCAAAGGAGCCTAAAAACCTAAAAGGAGCTAAAGTTAGGGAGAAAGGGGCTAAAAGCCCCAAAAAGGGGCTAAAGCTCGGACTAAGGGATTAAAACCCTAAAACCCATAAAAAAGCTATAAAAGGAGGGTGGGGGGTCACTCTCAAAACACTTCTCCCTTGCATATTGTTATGCTGCCCGTGGATTCCTTAAGACCCTTTGTCTCTCAAGCCACCCACACTCCCTCTCCTCCATCTCCATTGAGCCATAGCTCCCCTATCTAAGAGAGAGAGGTGCTTCTTCAAGCTAGGGAATGGTGGCCCAATTCCACCGAAAGAGAAGGTATAGCTTAGTATTTTCTATTTTTTTTTAATGATTTATTTGCTTTCTAATCCATGGTTTATTTGCAAGTTTATTGCCTAACTTGTTTTGTAGGTTTCTAGTTTCTAACAATTGTTTGCAGGTTATTGGAAGTGGAACCCTAACCCATTGTTTGCAGATGGGTTCTCCAGCATTTCTCTTCTTTCTGTTCCTTATTTCATTTCTGTTCTATTTTATTTCCTGTTCGTTTTTATTTCATTCCACACAGGAATAGTGTACATAGTGTACATAGTATCAAATGGAACAGTGAAAGCATCCAATCTAATTTTCAACCATTTGAAAAGCCATAATGAAATTTTTCTAGGTTCCTCTTCAACCATCCAACCATGCTTAGATGAATACCCCTTAATACCTTTATATTTATTTAACTTTAAAACTATTCAAGAGATTCAAAATATACCTTTCAATTCCATGGTTGACCTTGTTGGAATTGTCATTTTAGTTTCACTTACATCCACGATACGAAAATGAGATGGTGTTGAGACTGTTAGGCGCAACATTGGACTCTATGACATGTCAGGCTATAGTATTGACATAACACTTTGGGGTGAGCATTTCCAAATTGAAGGAGACCAACTTGCCAATCTTTGTTGTTTACCTACTCCTCTAGCTATAGTAATCAAAGGCAGTCGTGTTACAGATTTTAATGGAAAAACTATTGGAACTATTTCCAACACTACTATTTTTATAAACCCATACTGAAGAAACTTCAGGTCTCCATAAATGGTTTCATGCAATAGATTTCGTTCAACATCACCATCTTTGAGCCAAAAATTCAATGCCTCCCATTTCTCTCCTGATAAAATCATTACCATCAATGAGCTACAAACTCTTCAACCATCTGAAAAACTTGTTTGGTACTCTCTTGTAGCAACCATCCCAAATTTTAACATGGATTACTTTCATTTCTTTTAATGCCCTCTTTTTGTTGATGGTATACAATGCATGAAAAATATTTCCCACAAAGTTGGAGACATTTGGCATTTTGGTAAATGTGATGGGGAGTTTCTTGAATGTGACTACCAATACATACTAAAGGTTGACTTGGAAGATGTCACTGGATACCTTCATGGTGTCATAGCTTTTGATGATGCCGCAAACCAACTCATGGGTATTTCTGCAAAAAGCTTGTGTCTTCTCTCAACTGAATAAGCACCAATTGTTGAAATGTTCTAGAGGATCTGCAACAAACAATTACTTCTTACTCTTTCAGTTAGAAAAGAGACCTTTTGTGGAATTGCACGCCTAAGAGTTGTAATTGTCATGGTTGAAAACACATAATCGACAATTTTAGATGTACATTTAAATATATAGGTTTTTTCAACTTGATACTTAAGCATTCTTTATTGTTTTTAATGAATGCTTTCAATTCTCAATTTTGTGTCCTTATTTCATACTTCAACATAGCAGGGTCTTTTTTTAACCCCGTTATAGCACTTCTATTTTGCAGTCTCATAAGTCAACTGTACAACCTATCGCTTAACGTTTTTTACCTAAATTGTTGATGCAACCTATATGGTAACTTTTGAATACAATACTAATTTGCTATTGTGCTTATTTATAAAATAAACAACCTCGTTCTCTTGTTTCTTACCACAACTTTTCATTCCTCTTTACAGAACAATAATTAGATTTCATGTTTCTTTTTCTCATATATCCTTTCTCATACTACACTTTGTTCTTCTATATTGTTGCTTTCTTACAATTATCAAGCTAGGACTTGAAAAAAATACTTACTCCATAAATATTATTTTAAGGTACATTCTTAGTTTCCAATATGCAATCAGTTAACATTTGCTTTATAGCTTCTGCTTTATACCCATATACTTTGTAGTTAATACATATAGAAAATCGGTCGCTACCAGTAATCAAAGCTTCTAAGTCTTTAACAAGTTTACGGTTTTCTTGTAGGCATTATGTCGACTCATGAAAATGAGCAAGCCAATGCATGAAGAAGAGTTATATATACATAGAACAAAGATAAAAAAAAAACAAGAAACAACGTCTTCTTTACAGAGCTACTCATCTACCTGTCTACATGTCTTCTTCAATACCCATTTCCCAACCTTCCGATAGATCTTCACTTCCACCCCCTATGATAAATCCATCAAACACCCACCTCGATGATGCGCATCAATGATTTCCTAAAAAAATGGACCAACTAGATGATATGCATGTTTGCTCAGTTTGCAAAGAATGTTACCCTGGTATTGTAACGAAAAATATCCATGGTGCATACACTTGTTCATGTTGTATTCTAGAACGAAAAGGCCATCACTTTTCAATGGAAAACAATATGGACCCATGCATCCAACCACCTGTCCTTGCAGTACTTACACAAGTTGAAGAAATGCTCATTAGTCGTGCTAACCCAATCTTACAAGTCACACATGCTCATGGTGGTCAATATAAATATTCTGGCCATACTATCTACTTCCCCCAAGACATTTCCAATATTTCCATATACTCACCCATTTAATATCAGAACTTGACATCCTTGTTGTTCACAAATGCAGCTCTACAAACAATCCATATGAACTATTTGTTAGTCGAACACGTGTTTTTGCTTCCCTTCAATATAAAATGGAAAAAAACCCATACTACAAGGATGTACAAGTCAACCCAATTTCATTAGCTTCTTTGCCTCTTATTTCAATAGACATTTCACCTCTGATTCCACATGTTAATAGCAATGATACATTGTCTCATCAGCAAAGCTTTTTTTGTACAGTTGAACCACCAAATTCATTTGAACCCTATGAATTGGAATCCTCCTCGTTTATTTGAACAAAAACTAATGGTAGAACTGAGGTTGAATAAATTAGAGAGTTTTTACACATACCAAATATCCTACTACCAACTTCCATTGATTTCCCCCCTATAGAAATCTCCCCTATCAATGAGTACAACACATAAGGCCTTACTTCCGTGGATTTTCCAACCTTGTTCTCGACAGGTGCAACAATGCTTAAAAAACCACACATTCATGAACTTGATATGCACAGATATTCACTTCACCTCATTCACTATCATGACAATATATTTGGCCAACATCCTTGCTTCCGGTACTACATATACAACGTAATTATGCGTCATCGGAGTAATGCTACTGCCTCTGTTTTTGTCAAAATTAATCTTAAAGATACACTACCTCCCATAATACTTTCGCTTGTTAACCAATTGCAATACATGCCTAATGACAAAATTGGTGACCGAGTCGTAAGGTTTGGGTCTTCATTATGTGGAACACGCTCTTATTGGAACAAAAGTAGAGCTAAACTTACAAATATGATCAACCGACAAGGTACACCAATGTTCTTCTTCACCCTTAGTGAAGCGGACACAAAATGGCCATATTTGCATGCTCTAATTCCTATTGTATGGCCTACTGGTTTAGCTCAAGACTATCAATGGAAGGTTCACAACATCATATCAAATCCACATATTACATCACAATACATGTACAATAGATTCAAAACATTCCTTCAAGAGGTGCTTCAAAAAGGTTTTCATATAATGGATTCTTGGTGCAGGTATTATACCATCTCTTCCTTGTTATTCTTATCTTTATGTTTCTCACTTTATACAATTCATTTCTAATATATTGGTTTTCCTCCCATGCAGGTATGAATGGAAGCATAGAGGATCCAAACACATTCAAGGTTTTATTTGGTTGGCGGATGCACCAAATATGGACACCTTAGAATGGGAAGATGTTCTTGCAGTTGAACTTTGCAATTTTTTTTTGACACATATGTTACAGCTTGGAATCCTCATAATTCCAACTTTTCCACATTTGGGTTATACCATTCAACTACAAATGATCCATGCAGTCTTGCATCACCGTCCATATTTTCTTCAAACTACTCAGTTGAATATGAAGAGCTTGTAAATTTTGTTCAAAGGCACACTAAATGTTCAGAATCAACTTGCCTTCGCAAAAAAGGAACATCTGTTCAATGTCGCTATGGTTTTCTATTTGACCTACAAGTTACTTATTCGTTATTCATAGATCCAAATGGATGCAAAACCTACAATCCTGCAAGAAACGATTCCCTTCTAAATATTCACAACCCTGCCATGCTTTCAATATGGAGGGTTAATGTTGATTGCCAACTTGTTCTTTCTAGACATGCTGTCCTCAAATACATTTCAAAGTATGCATCAAAAGTAGAGCCAAAATTAGAAAGATACGATGCAATTCTCTCTCACCTTGCACATGCAGCACCAAGCGATGGCCCCATTCTTCATCCAATCAAACAATTGTTTACACAAACAGTTGCAGAATGAGACATTAGTGCACAAGAGACATGTCACATGCTCCAAAAAATCCCTCTTGTGCTTTGTAGCTGTCACTTATTTTCCTTAAATGTGAGCCAAAGTGTCTTGCATCATGTTTGTAATGACACTAATAACACCCCTCCAACCCCCTCTTCATATTTTCATACGTGCAAAGACTCCTTTCTCTTGAAAATCTAACCCTACTTGAAGCTGCTTGTTCTTGGTCTTTCTCACCTAATAGGAAAAAAATCCATGGAAACAAAACTTGTGTCACAAGATTGTTAGAGTCTATCCACAATTCACTTCCATTCCTCCCTTTGATTCTTCATCTTTTGAACCATTTTATTGGAGTGAACTTCTTCTATACAAACCTTTTTGTTCCATCTGTCAGGATATTGGAACAACATCTTCTGAAATTATTTCTCATTGGCATCACATTAAAGGCACATATGTTGTGTGGCATGTTGAATGTGAACAAGAAGAACCCTCTACACCTCTATCCGATGATTCAAACTTCGATGCTATTACCTTTCCCTTTCCCCATAGCATGGATGAATGGGAACTTCTCTCTCAAATGTGATGAAGCAACAACATCCAGATTGATGACCTTGAAATGCTTGGAGATCGTGATTTTGACAAAAATCATGATTGGTCACGTAACAATATAACCACCCATTTGCTTGAGACACAACATCATTCACTGACCTCAATTGATTGTCCACCCAACTACATGAAGACACCCCATCATTGTCCAATTCGCCTGATTCCTTGTCTCCCACACAACGCATAGCCTTTGATCTTGTCATTTCCCATTTTAGAAACACTACACCTTCTCAACCACTAAAAATGGTGATTCAAGGTACTGCAGGCACTCAGAAATCTTACCTCTTATCTTGCTTGGAATATGCACTCCAAACTACATTTGAACAAACTGCCTCCCCAATTCTTCTCCTTTCTCAAATTGGGGTTGTTTCTGTTAACATACATGCATATACAATACATTCTACTCTTCGAATACCCATTGGTGAAATGCACCCCCTTGAAGGCCAATCCCTTTCACAACTTCAAGAAGAGCTCCACCATATTCAGTACATTCTCATAGATGAAATGAGCTTTATTGGCCCAAAAATGTTAACTCAAATTGATGCACGCTTACGTGAGGCTTTCCCCTTGCATTGTACAATCCCATTTGGTGGTTGTTCCATAATCCTTCTTGGTGAATTTGGACAATTGCCTCCTGTAAAGTACATCCCCATGTATGCAGGATCATTCGTTGGAACTGCTCTCTGGTGTACATTTGATACTTTTATCATACTCGAAACTCTTGCTAAACCTTCGAAATACAACACCAACTGTTGAAGACTGGTCACTCCTAATAAAAAGAACAAGCTCATTACTTTCACATGTGGAAAACTGTTCATTTCAACAATCTATCCACTTGTATCCCAAAAATAGCTTTGTTGCACTGCACAACAAACACATGCTGAAACAAATTAATATGCTATTTGCACATGGCTTTGCAAAACAAAGGAACAAACATGCCCACCAATCCATTGATGACGAATAGTTTCCATTAAAATTTCTTCTTTCTGTTGGTTAACAAGTCATCTTAACTGCTAATTTATGGGTTCAAGCATGACTTGTTAACGGTTCACTTGGAGAATTCATTGACATTGTCTACAACTCCAATGAGAAACCTCCTACCTTACCATCCTTTGTTGTTGTCTAATTCCTCCATTACAAAGGACCCTTATGGGATTCTTCTAATCCCACTTATGTTCCAATATCTCCCATAACAATAGGATCCCGTAGGCAAATATCACTTCATATGGCATGGGGTTTAACAATTCATAAAGCCCAAGGTATGAATCTACAAAATGTAACAATAGATATTGGAAACATTGATAGACAAGGGCTTACATTCTCTGCAATATCAAGAGTTACATCTCTTTCAAGCCTTCACATTTCTCCACCTTTCTCTTTTTCCAGATACTCTCGAATGCAAGACAATCCATATGTCCAGTGTAGGAAACAAGAGGAAAGCTTACTTTCTTCAAAGTATTTAAAAACAAATTGTGGTTGAAGCTTCTCATTGTTTTTATATAGATGTATTGTTTTTATTTGGCCACTTGTTGATGTAAGAGATCTGTTTTTGTTTCAAGAAAGATCCAAGAAATTTTGAAATAATTGGGTTCTAGACTAAACTGTCTCAAGAAACTGAGACACTGACTGTGAAAGTTTTTAAGTAGAACAATTATGATATATAATTGATAACAAGGAAATAATCCCTCAACGTATAAAAAATATAGAGAAACTCTTATTTCCTTAAATGAACTTTAATTAAAACTCAACAGTAACAATTGCAATGCTTTATCTAAAGTATTATATGAGTACAAAACTATCCTATGAAGTCATACTAATTGACAAATTAGTATTAGAAATCAATAACCATTTATCAGTTGCAGTAAAAGAGTATGTAAATTAAGAAAAATACTTTTTTCCAATGTACATTTCATATGTCAAAATTGTAATGCAAAATTAGTACATAAATGAACACATTTAATACATTAACAACATATGATCAGTATACCACAAATATACAAGAATAACTCAAAATTGATGAAACAAATTTAATGAATAACCATAGAACATAACATAAGTAATAGTGTTATTTTATTCAATGGAAAAACATTACAATGTTTCCAAAACTACAAAGATTTCATGATATGTCTTTCGTTGTCCTTCTCCAGTACTTCTCATTGCAAAACCATTCTTTAGGGCTTGCATGGTCAACTTCCCACTTGACCGGGTTGACATACGACATGAAACCAAGTTTGGATGATTGAAAAAGATAAAGGTAGAAGGGGTTTCATTTCTTAACATACAAATATGCAGGCTAACATCAATCTCCACAACCAAGTTCAAATAAATCTCAAACCAAATATTGTATAAGGTTTATCTAGAAGCTAAGAAATATTGAATACATCCAAGAGGTAATACTAATTAACAAATTAGTATAATAGATCATTTTCTAATCATCAGAAACATAATAAATCACATATATGAAATACTTCAACATGTAGTCTCCAAAAAATTCCTCTTCCCTACTTGGGAAATATTTCCCTTTAAATTATATTACAAAGTATTACAACAAAATTTAATTCCCAACATGTGGGATTACAAGATCAAACAATTTAAGTTCGGGAAAGGGCAGAACACCACTTGGAATCTAAGTCCATGAAGAAATCAATGTCCTAAGATTTAGCATGTTCCAGATGTATTTATGCCCTCAAAATATCACACGCGATCTCCCTCTTCTTCATCGTTTTCCATTTACCAACATAAACCTCTATCCTAACCATCACAGAACTAGGTGTCTCGATCCTCCTCATGATATCCTGCAGGTTAAGCTGGATGACACCCTCAATTTTCTCCTTGGACACAACAAAATATCAGTTAGCTTCATCTGATTTTAGCTTGGGTGAGGGTACTTCTTCGATCGGTTCTAGCATAGGAAACCCTAATAAATTGAGTAAAACCTCTGAAGCTGTCCACCTACGCTTGCATGCTTCTTGGCCATCTTCGATGATCCTTCCTACATCACAGAGGCTTCCACAAGTTTCAATTATCACTCTGATTTTCTTATCCCGAACTTTATCCATGATTGGCATATCCTTTGGCTTGTCTCTGATATGTGTTTGCTAGCCAATCACATCTTCCAACACCCTAATTGCTGCAGTTTTCAGAGTATGATGATCCTGCAGGACATTCGAGTGTTATTCAAATGATTTGTACAATTCCTGTATTTCACACAACCCTATATATAGGATGATCATGGATTGATGATACTGCTCATTTACCTTATAAGCGAGCTGTTTAAATTCTTCAGTTGTTGATGTTGAAAATGATGAGGTAGTTAATGATATCTATAATTACTTGAGTTGTTTCTCTAGAGTAGCATTGTGATTAGCCTATTCCTTGTTTAGGACCTTTGATTTGTCACGCTGATGCTTGAGAATGTTTATTTTATTCTCCAAATGTCTCTGTTTATCTTGATTCTCTTATTTAAGGAGCTCAATATCCTTAAGGTGATGTGCCTCAGATGCTTCTAGATCCTTTCTTGCTTTCTGTAGTTCCTCTTCCTTATTGAGGAGATCTTTAGTCAGCTGGGACACTGAGCTATAGTTAGCCCCTCCAAAGGCTCCAATAGCAGCTATTGTATCTAATGCTCCTTCCTTTTCATTAGTAGCATCAGTTTTCCAAACAATTTGATCAAAGGAAGGAACATGTTTGATTGTGCCTTCTCTTGTCCTTTTTGAACCTTTCTTCAAACTGGCCTTGTCCTTCTTGCTCGAAAAATATTTCTCTAAGCAAACAACCGCGTCTTCTCCAAAATTTTCCATGTCTTCTGCAAGTGAAACAACTTCTTTTTTTGTTGATGTTGATGACTGAGGTTCTGGTTGTGAGGCCAGGATTTATACATTGAGGGGACAAATTTCCAAGGAGGAAGTAGGGAAAATAGATATGAGGAAAGTAGAAGAAGTGGGAATAGGGGTTTTATTTTGTGAAGAAGGGATAGTAGAGATGGAAGGTGTTTATAGTTGGGAAAAAGGAATACGAGAAGATGTGGTGGGAGTGTGAGTTGTATGGGAAATTGATGAAGCACGTGGGGAAAGAGGGGGAATATCACTAGGCAATATTGCTGATACTAATGGATCTCTAGAAGTGTCCTTAAGAATAGGCTTTAAATCCACATGGGAAAAAGAGGACTGAGGGAATAAAGCATGAAAAATATCTCTTGAACATTGTGAATCAGGGACAGAAGATGTCCTTGAGGTATACATGTTCATAGGGAAAGTGGGGTTTCCAGTCTCCTCCTCTAGATCACTATCAATTTGATGGATCTCAATCTCATGCGCAGGTTGAGGCTCAACCTGTTGGATCAAAGGAACTTGACGAGACACTTGCTCTTGAAGGGAAACTATAGCTATCTGCTATCGCTGTTGATCCTTGAGTACCTGCTGAGGTATTTGCTCTGTTTGAGCCACCAATACTCCAGGAACTTGTGTTTAGTGAGAAACAAGTTGAGTTTTCTTTTTCTTTGGTTGAGCTTCAGCCTCTTGGACATGTGTCTGAAGCCGAGCACTGAGCTTGGCTAGACCTTGTTTTAATTCTTTGTCTCTTTGGAGAGATTCCATTGGGAAGAGAGAGCACTCCTAGGGGTTTGTATGACAGCTTTTCTGTCACATTCCCCAATTTTGTAAAATAATGTTAATTGTTTAATTATATTCCTGAGACATTATATTAAATTTAATGCTAAGTAGGAATTGATGACTCAGCAGAGTCAACAGAAGTGGAATGTAATTCAGAATATTTTATTATTAATAAATAAATTGTGGAGACAACAGCATGGGAGAGCTGTTAAAAAGAGGTTACTGGTCAAATTGGTGGATGGAACTAAGTGGAGGGAAAAAGACAAGTGGAAGCATCCTCAAACACTTCCTAAGTTGTAGGTGGAAACTTCCCTATAATTGGGGTCATGGTCCCCCAAGAAAGTGGGATCAGAGCAGGTGGCTGATTAAATGACAACTAACCCAAAAATACCTAGGAAATCTTTTAAAAGTACCCAATGAATAGAGCTGAGGCTGCTCAGATATTTTCCAGAGAAGAAACATTCAGGTGGAATGCTATTCAGGAAATTCATTTGGGGAAAAAGGGAAAACAATAAGGAAGTTGTTCTGAGAGGATTGCTGCAGTAACTTGGTTTATTACAACTTGTTAGCTGGTAGAACTTACTGATAAGTTCAAATTTGATACTGAGTGTTGAAGACTGGTATCTAACTATTGCTGCACCTAGTTCCAGCCAGGGAGACCAGAGCAAGCTCAGGGTTCCTGAGGAGTTGCTCTTTGAGTGCTCTCCAGGAGTTGGTATGGAGGAACAACCTCCCATTGCTATTGTTGTCCAAAGTTTAAGCAGGTTCTGTCACTTAACTGTCTTTGTTTTAATAATTTTGAATGGTTAAATGATATGTTTGTAGGTTATGATATAATATTTAGCTGGTTTAGTGATGTAAATGCTTTAGTTTATCAGTAATAGAATCCTTGATGAAAAATAAAGATGCAGTGTGTTTTTCCTCATCTGGGTTTTTACCAGACCGTACTCCAGCGCAGGGGTAAAATTATAAAAGATGGTATGATGAGATTGTAGAATAGTAGATTGTTTTCTTTACTTATCATCAGAAGAAATATTTGTTTTACTGATAGTAACATGTGCTCAAAGATAAAATTATTCCCTTGTACAGTATTATATTTTCAGTAATTATATTATATGTTTAATAATAAACTTAAAGAAGAAATGGTTAAATCATAATTAAATCCTACTGTCGAACTAATTTGGTCTAAATTTTATGTATGTTTAGTGTTGTAGTCATATCATTGTTTCTTTTACCTTTTATTTGGACTGAGCTCAAATAGTTATTAGAGCTGTTATCCTAATTTTTTTTCATAGATGGTAAATAAATATTCCTATATATATTTATATGAGATAGATCCTAAGTAGTATTATTTAATCTTTTTTGTATATATAAAGATATCATAAACAAACAGATAAACTGTATAATTACAGAACTTTATTTAATATTTAGCATAACTGGCACAAGAACTAAATAATAGAATGCTATAGATTAAACTAAATATTAACCATGGAAAACATTGGTACTCACAGGAGATATAATATATTTATTGTATTAATAACAATAAACTTGTATTACATACAATATATGAGTATTATTATTGTTACACTTAAGGTAACGTTCTTATTACATTAATTGCAAACTTGAACTATTTATACTTTATGTACTACAAGGTAAATAAACAGTACTTAAGAACATTATTAAAATAAAATGAGAATATAAAGACCCTATATAAATTGAAGGGTATAAACTATGTGTTAAAACTTACATTTTTTTTCTTAATAACTAGTAAGTCAGGGTATAAATCCAGTACAGAACCATTGACAGTAAATTTAATCAACAGTAAGCAAATAACAAGGTGATTGAAGGCTCGACTTCGAGATTAACTATATTATTTAAAACATAACTAGAAAACCCTCATATTTGCAGAAGCACCGTGTATTTCACAGTAAGTTTTGAGAATACTTTAACAACAGATTATTTTATAAACTGAGAATAAACTACTATTACTTTATAAACGTATAAGAGAACCTAATCAGAACTAGTAACAAAAGTAATAAGTATTACAGGAATCGGAGGTATCCGAACTCAGAAAGGCTCATAAGGGTGAGCTTAGATATTCTATATATTTTTTCTTTCAAAACGCAACTAAAAATAAATTGTTTCAAAAACTATACAGTAAACAAAATATATAAATTACGAAAATTGTATAGTCAGCTTATATTTCCAAGTTCAGGGTAAACCCTGTCAAATTTAAAATTAAGCATTGAGGTTCATCAAAAATAAGGAGTTTTATCTCCCTTATACTTCACGGCGATAAACATCATATTCAAAATAAGGATTTTACAGCCTGTATAAACAAAGTATACATGTACACATCACACAGAAAGCAAGTGAAGAACCAAAACTTCAATCTCGGCTACAACCAAAGATCCCTTGATAAACGAAGAGATAAAATCTCCTTAAACAACGTTTTGGTGCATGAAACTGAACCAAGGGTTCCAACCCACGAGGGCAAAACCCATAACTGCCCTAAAGGACCAGCAAGGAGGAAAACACCATTGATAAAACCAGGCTTACCAGGAGAAGCTAGCTGTTGAATTCTTGTGCCTTCCACGCCAAGAAAAGAAGTCCAACCCTGTAATGAAGAATAAACTTAATATTAAAAACATTACTAAAATGTTGATTTTTAAACTAGTACTTTGAAAAGAAAGCGAAGGGAAACTCTATACATACCTTAGAGTCTAATAGAAATACGGCCACTAAAGAACAACAAGACAACCACCAGTAGGAGGAAGGGTAAACCCTTCATTTACCACAGAAGAGAAGGAGCCGCAAGAGCGATGGGTAACTTGTCATGATGGAGGATGATTCACAGCACTAAGCTAAGGTGACGACCTACACGATGGCGAGTTCGGGCAATAGATGCCAAGGGAGAAACCCTAAGTAGATCAAACACTATTCAACATTCAACAACAAGCTTTTCGACATAGTAATGTTCCTCACAACGTAGTAGGTGAGCCCACGAGAAACTAAACCAGCATAGGGACTGCTAGTAGACAGTGCAAACAGTGGAACGGACCAGGAGGTTTTGCAGAGCGACCGAAGGCCCACAGGCAGCGGAGGAATGACGGTTTAGGGTTTGAGTCAAACCTTTTAACATGCCAGTGCATGGATGGAAAGAGCCCATGTAATCCCTTTAATATTTAACATGCAGTGGGTAGGAACATCATAGTTACATGAACAAATATCTTCAATGATTTTGCAACTTAAATCATATTTTGGAGGTTCTACAAGGTTCGACGCACCATAGTCAATCACTTGCATATAAAATCAATCATGTGAACTTTTAAACGATATTTGGAGAAACATTTTAACGTAGAGTATGTTCGTTGTATGGTCTAACACATATATGTTTGGAGGATTATAATAATTGTTAATAAGATGTAGGAGCAAAGGGAAATAATAAGTCACCATCGCGCGGCTTGTATATAAACCTATTTTTCTATATTATCTATATTGCCTTAGTTCACAAATGAAGGTAAAGGGATAATAGTATAAAGATTATAGAATTATAATAAACAATCTGAGTGATCATTGATCATGGATATAGTTTTACTCTTGACCTTTGCGATATTTCCTTGCGTTTAAAATAACAATCCTATTCTAATTATAGAATCAATTGTGACAAATAGTCTTTTGTCAATTTCAAGCTCAAAGGTATGAAAGGTATTATAGAGTCATCATAAAATAATTAACCTTTGTATATGAAATTCCTTTGCTTGATAGTATAGTTTGTGAAAATATTAAAGTGGTATTTGAGTAGGATAGATCTGGAAATGATCTATAAGTTTACTATCTGATTATTGAGCTTGGGATAGAAATAGTTTCCCAAACTACACAGGTCTTTAAATACTAAAAGAAGATTTTAAAAGTGACTTATATTTAAGTAGTAAACCTTTTAATTCTTGAATTAAGAAAAATATAGGTTGGGTATTTAGACCTCCTTATCATGTTACACTTGCAGTTGTAACTTCATTCATGGAGTGATTCCATAATTATAAACGATTAAAATTTAGATCTTTGACATTGTGACCCTGCCATACTTACTGTGCTAATTAAGAAATATTTATTACGTATACACTTGCATTTCAGTAGACACATCAAACAGTTCAGTACTCCATAGGGATAGTAAATCTTTCTTTCATGAAGGAAAAAAATAGTTGTCATCTTTACTAGTAGAATTCATTTCTCTAATAGTAAAATCTTAAAAGGAATCATAGCCAAAGCTTTACCTTTATAAGCTCGAGAAATCTGACTAGTATGTCTATTCTTCTACTGAATTAAATTTGGTACAACAAATATTTATTTGAATACTTTAGAAATTTATTTTAGTAGCACCCGAGCATCTTACCTGTATATCTGTAAGAGAAGGAAAACTTCTGCATTAGCTCGAAAGCTAAGTAAGCCCAGTTTTCCATGACAATTCTACCTTGTGGTCGCAAACAGAAAACAAATCAGTAACTGAAAAGAAACTATTCTTTAAAGATAATAATAATCAAAGGATCATTCAGTTATAATTCTAGTAACTTAAAACTAATCAAACAGTTAAATGACTGCATTTAATGAAAATATATGCTATTTACAAAATTTTAAATTTTTCGGAAATTTTGGGGTTTTGACATTTTCCTTTGTCTTTGGAATGGCATGCTGAAGCAAAAGCTGATGCTGCTTGTTGTCTTGTTTCTCTTTCCATGTTTTCCCTTACAACCTTTTCCTCTTCTTCAAATTTCAATTTTCTAAAATGAAGCGTAGACTCCTTGATTTCTTTATGATATTTCAAAACATGGGACTTTACCTCTCGAATAGTGATGTTTTCCAGTGCTTCCTGAAAATCAAGAAATGCCTTGTACATGGAATCATCTAGCAAATATTCATGTGTATAATTGAACTTATCCTTTTCTTGAGCAAAAAGGCTAGCGTGGAAATCCTTAGGATCATGCATCCTTTTGACAGCTTCTCCCAGCTTCATAGTTGTAATCTCCTTACCCATCACAGTTACATGGATAGAATTATGTATAAAAAAAGAATCTATATGTAGAGGGAACTTAGGCCAAGTCTTCCTCTTGTGCTTATCCAATTTTGGATGGGCGCCATCGATGATGGTTTGAAAGGAAAATTCCTGTAAGACCATCCGGTCTGGAACAATTCTGGGAAACAAATAGATGGTGTTGCTTCCCCAAATTCTAAAATAAGATAAATATTCCCTGATGTACCAATATCCATGTAGACTAATTAAATCCCTGGATGTTACTAAAAATGTCGGAGCATCAGCCTTGAAGATCTTATGATACATGGACCCTAAGAAAAGGTCGCAGATGTCATATATGCGACGAACAAAATTATCCTCCCACATGTTAGAGCAGTAAATATGGACCGATGGACAATCCTTCTACCAATTCCAACCTAGGTTAGGAAATGACGAATTTGCACAAAAAACGTCGATGACATAAGCCGACATGTAAAATTGGGGGTTTTTGCTTTCCCAGGTTTTCTGTTATTTATCAATTTGCTCTTGCAAATTAATAGATAATATTTGAGCCCAATTGAAAGACTCACATGTAACAATAATGTGTTGGGCTACCAGAACCCATTCTTCTTTGAAAAATGTGCAATTTGCCTCACCATATAACTGGTAGAACATGGTTGTGAGTAGTGAAAATGGTTCCCTGAACCATGAAGTAGGGCAAATATTACCTGGTTGTGAAATAAACATGGTCGGGTTTTCCATCCATGATTTCACCACATCTTCATAATCGAAATGAGAGATTTCTTCATCAAGTAAATTACGGTTCAGTAGTTGTTTTGGGAGTCTAAGCATGTAAGCCTTGGAAAAAATATCAAGTTTGAATGAGGCCAAAAATATGCCAATGTGGTCATTGAAAACTCACTCCTCAGGCTTAGCGTGGTTGAGTGCTCACTTCACCATGCCTATGTAGGGCATAAATAATCGTCTGATGGCAATTAGATGGATATGTGAGCTCCGAACTCCAATGTAAGTCGGCTAGTCATGAGGAATGCTCGAGAAATCATCATTATCGAAAATAGAGTAAATTCTTGACCAGTCCAAATATTGTTGTATACAAAAAATGATCACTAGTGTCTATAAAGACTCTGGTGTTTGGGTCCTTGGACCTTTATTCTTGGAGAGAAATTTTTGATCTTGTGTTTTTGCGACCCAGAGATGCCATTTATGCTCGAAATTTGGCAAACCTAGTAAAAAATTACTATAGTGTAAAAATAACAGGATAAACGGTTGTAAGGAGTTAACTTACTAGTCGAAAAATTTAAAAACCAGTGACACATGTAAGCTCAAGCGAAAAGAAAGCGCAACAAATATCTCCAGAAACAGTAAAAATGCACGTAAAACAAATGGTAAAAACATCAAAAATTCAAATAGACTATATAGCCAAAACCTCTACGACAAAATAAATCTAGACCTTGGATCTAGTGAAAAACAAATAGCTGAGATGAAGGCACACAAATAAAAACATTGGAAAAATTATTGGGAAACTTTGGATTTAGTGTTTCTGGTTTCTGCATTCCGCACTGCGGAAAGCAGATCAAAATAAAAATTGCCAAAATAAAAATCAAAATATTTTATTACGAACTTGTAACTTCCGATTTCCGTGTTCCACACTGCAGAAAGCGGAAATTGACAATGCATTTCCCTGATGACATGAAAAAATGGATCCCCGCTTTCTGTACCGAGGAAAGTGGATTTTATTAAGTGAAATGCCATTTATACTCGAAATTTGCAAACCTAGTCAAAACTTACTATAGTGTAAAAATAACACAGCCAATGTAAGCTCGAGCAAAAAGAAAGCACAATCCAAATCTCCAGAAACAGTAAAAACGTAGGTAAAACAAATGGTAAAAAACTCAAAATTTCAAACAAACTATATAGCCAAAACCTCAATGGAAAAACAAATATAGATCGTGGAACTAGCAAAAAACAAAAGGCTGAGATGAAGGCGCACAAATAAAAACTTCGACAAAATTATTGGGAATGATCATAACAAAAATTGCCAAAATAAAAATCAGACTTCCGATTTGTGTAGACACATACTTTTTTATCTTATTTTCTGATTTTTGCATTTCGCAATGCGGAAAGCGGAAATTGGAAAATAAGGTAAAAAAATATGACACATACTTTTCTGATTTCCGCATTCCACGCTGCAAAAAAAGGAAGTTGAAAATACATAAAGTTTTATTACGAACTTGTAACTTTCAATTTCCGTGTTCCGCACTGCGAAAAGCGGAAGTCGAGAATGGATTCCCCCGATGAATTATGCTCGTAAATTTTGCAGATGCTTCCTTCAGTTACGGAAAGACTCAATATTTTTACCCTCTCGACGTTCCTTTGCACCTCTCGATGCAAATGCTAGTATATTTTCTTAACGGTTTTTTTAATTTCTATTTATTTATACGTCTTTATTATTTTCTATCTTCTATCTCAATTCTCTCGTAAACTTTCACAATATCCTCATAATAGGTAAAGTGCCTAAAACATTCCTACTCTCTAGCATAGTTCATTTTCACAAACATTAAAACAATTCTCAACTATGTTGTTATTTTCACAAACATTAACACAATTCTCAACTACGTTGTTATTTTCACAAACATTAACACAATTCTCAACTATGTACACATCAAAAATATGTTTATTGTGAACAAAAGAGATATGCATATCATAGGTTTATAGACTGCACATACACTCCTCTTCAACGCCATTTCTATATATGTTCAATATTATATCTACGTTCTTGATCATTTTTAGGCTTTGGTGTTATGTTTAGGTAGAAGATTGAAAAAAATATATCTACACAAAATATTATGGATAAATAATAAATATAATTAGGAAATTATCTAATTATTTAGAAAATACTTTATAAAAAAGAATGATATATACTATAATTAACAATTTATAAAAAATATAAAAAAATGATATATATTATAATTAACAATTAAGAGATTGTGGATGAGGTTTTTTGGTTTATTTATTTATTTATTTATTGAGGAGATCAATTAATAAAGGTTATGGCGATGACATGGTTATAAAGCTTTGAGAAGATAATTATTTTTTTGGTTTAGATTGGATGTGGAACATGATCCAACTCTAGAGTTGAATTATGAGTTTTTTTGGAGATTATTAAAGTTTTTTTTTGATAAAGAATTTATATTCTTTTGTTGGAGACTCTAAGGTCATTGTGGGCTAAGTTGTTAGTAATACCTCTTTACATGTTGCTTTGTTGGATCAATGGAGCTACAAGACTCAAAAGCTTATTGATTCTTTCTATAGGATCTTGTTAAGAAATGTTTATCGGGAACTCAATATTTTGGTAGATAGCCTATTTTAAAATGTTGTTGGTTCAGATGAAGAAAACATATATTTTGAAGGATTCAAGGATTTCTCTTTGAGTGGCTCTAGTCATTACTCTTTTTATTAGAAGAAGTTAGAAAGTTGATTATGGCAGTAGTATCCTTCTTGATTTTGTTTCCAAAATAGTTTCTTTTAAAACTGTTGGACTGATACTATTATGATATTTCTCTATGTATATGATATCTCAATTTTGTTGATAGGATTTACATTTTTTTATGTGCTCCTTGCTAGATCTTGGACTAGTGCTGAAAGAACTTTAAACAACTATAAGTAAACATGATTCTAAGGCTTGTTATAACTTTGATTCATCCTTGAATATCAAGTTACAGGTTTCTTTTCTATTGAAAGATAAAACAAGAAAAATATAAGATTTTAAAGTTGTCATTGTAAAGAGACTTTTTACAATTTCATATGCAAGAGATGTGTAATATGGAATACCATTAGGGAAAGATAAATTAATTGAATAGGTTAAATTTATGAAATTGTAAACTTTTTTAAGTACAAAATTAAATGAAGACAAATCTATAATAACTAATAAAAAAATAAAAATAATCAAATAAAATTATCTTATTATATATTTTCTTTAATAAATGTTAATTATTAATTAATTATTTTTTTGATTCTTATTTTTTTAATGTAGTCTTGTATATTAATGAAAGAATGGTCCAATGAATCCAACCTCTTTGAATATTATTATTATTATTAGTATTGATTAAAGGTCTAACTTTAAGGGACTTAAGGCTTAAACTCATAACTTTTTCTTTACAGGTGTGTAGGCTCTTAATAATTGAGTTAACCTTAAGACTAAATAAACACCTATGACCTCCTTTATAGCATGTGGCTTCATATCAAGCAAATAATCAATGAACGACACCCATGTGAGTTATTGTATATTATCTTTAGAAATAAACATAATATATATATATANTATACCTTTTAAATATTTTTATAAATATTTTATTCGTTAGATATTCAAATTGTGTTTTTCTAATTGATAAATAATTTTGTATTAATAATATTTTAAATTAATAATTTTTACTTATAATTTTAAAAAATAATAATTATATAAATGTATTTTTTTATATAAAAAATATTAATATTTTTAATTAATTTAGTTTATGTATATACTAGAAATAAGCAAGTCCATTTCACAGGTGCTATAATTTATGAATAGAGCTGGAAACATGTGTAAAGTTTTTAAGAAAACTAATGTTTTGGACTGCGTGAAACTGAGTCCATCCTTAGGGCACGTGATCTCAATGCTTGTGATTGGGATGAGAATGAAAGGTAAAATTTCTATATATTAAATACATGACAAGGTAGACAAAAACAAAAGATAGGAGTAAGGTCGGCTCACTTGATGAAGCACATTATTTTTGTCTCCAAGTGGAATTAAATTGCAGTATTTATATGTTTCAACTAGTTTAGGATGGGAATCCACGTATTACTTAGCTTCCAACCATCATCCCTATTTAGTGTGTGTCTATTTTTCATAATATCTATGGCTTCTCTTACCTTCTGTTTAACGTAGTGTTCCTCCTTGGCTATTAGTTTTTCCTCCCCCATGCAAATGAGATGAGTGGTCTTGTGAGAGTGTTAAACCAGAGCTGACTTGGTCACCGTGTTATGAGCTATGTCAACGGAGTGTTCTTTGATACGTACTTGCATGGAGTGCCCTAAATCAAAGGTACCAAGTTACTCGCATGTTGAAGTAGACCATCACCCAACCCAGAAGGTTGATGTTATCCAAACTCTTGCAACTGGGGAAATAAGAATCTCAGACACTGATCACTTGGAGCACAAATCGGACCACCTTAATGAAGTCTTTAATAGGAATGGATGCCATAAGGACCTTATAAAAAAGGCTATCCAGAAAGAAAAATCAATCCATCACAAACATAAGGTGCCAATTCCAAAATTAACTCTTCCCTACATCAAAGGTACAATAGATAAAATTGCAAAAACCCTTAAAAGAAGAAGCATTCATGTTGTCTTTGATCCCCCGAACACTGTTAGAGGTTTTGTTGACTCGACCAAAGACTCTCTAGACCTCGGTCAACAAAAAGGGGTTTACTCAATTCCTTGTTCATGTAGTATGAACTATATCGGGGAGACGGGGTGCTCCATGCATGTACGTATCAAAGAACACTCTGCTGACATAACTCATAATAGGGTAACCAAGTTGGCTCTAGCTGAACACTCTCACAAGACCACTCATCTCATTTTCATGGGGGATGAAAAACTAATAGCCAAGGAGGAACACTACACTAAATGGAAGGTAAGAGACGCCATAGATATTGTGAAAAATAGCCACACACTAAACATAGATGATGGTTGGAAGCTAAGTAATACATGGATGCCCATCCTAAACCAGTTGAAACATATAAATACTACAATTTAATTCCACTTGGAGACAAAAATAATGTGCTTCATCAAGTGAGCCCACCTCACTCCTATCTTTTGTTTTTTTCTACCTTGTCATGTATTTAATATATAGCAATGTTACATTTCATTCTCATCCCAATCAAAGCATTGAGATCACGTGCCCTAAGGATGGACTCACTTTCACGCAGTCTGAAATGTTGGTTTTCTTAAAAACTTTACACAAATTTCCAGCTCTATTCATATGTATATATTGTTACTTTTATATTTTAAATGTAATACAAAATTGATATTTATTTCAAAAATAACATTTTATAAATAATTTACTATTTATAAAAGGTTATATTTATTAAAGAAAATAAGAGTTTTTTTAATAATGAGTGTGTTTTGTTTTACTAGTCAAATAAATCATTTTATTATATAAATTACTCCTTTTGAAATATTTTTAATGTAAAATTGGGTTAAGCTTTTTTAAATATTTTACTCAAATATTTAAATATATGAATTTTTCTATTATTTTGAGAAAAATAATGTATTTTTTTTTAATGTTTATTATGATGATAGAACTTAATATCTATTTATACCAATTTTGGTTTATCGGATTTTAGAAAAGAAGAGTAAAGCACAACTTGGTTTGTTTTATGATGATGGTGATGATAGCGGTTAACCTCAGCCTAAACCAATATTAAATTTCACATTAATATTAACATTAAAAAAATTCCATTTTCCCACTATTATTCGGCAAAATCCAATCTAAAAATATGTGTTAGTTTGCTTTATACTCATTAATTAAATTTCACATTAATATTGACATTAAAAAATTTCAGTTTTCCTACTATTGTTTTACAAAATATGATAAGAATGGTTGGATTTTGCCTTTCCCTTATCCTTTTTAGAATGCTGTGAAATTTGTTGGAAGACTTTAGCGAGACATTGGTTTTGTTTTTTTGGACCTGAAAACACATGTTTTTGGACTTGAAGACATATTATGAAATGGCGAGAATTTTCCTGTTAGGGTGCAAAACATGATGAATGGCTGTTTTGGAAGGAATTTTTCTCCTTGACGAGATACTTGTTTTAGAAATGAGTCAATGGTAAAGTGAATAAATCATCCACCTACAAACAATTTCTCTCAGAAATTTTTTATCCCTCATTGGAGAGAAATTGTGGGCATTTTTCTAAAGCCATTTAGGCTAATTTTAGGTGCAAAACATGCCGAGTGGTTGTTTTTCTAAGCCACTATTTTCTTGACTAGCGACTTTTTTCCAAAACTGAGACTATATTTAGGTGCATTAGTCATCCACCTACATGATGGTGCTTTAAGAATAATTCTCTCTCTCTCTCTCTCTCTCTCTCTCTCTCTCNCATGGAGGCACTCAACCCTAATTTTTACCAGGTCAAGTGGTTGTTTTGGCAACATAAATTTGATTTTTTATTGCACAACATATGTTTTTATTTCTGAAATTATAGGTATGAAACTTTACTTACTGTTTTTATACATAAACACACACTCTATAATTAGGATATATTTAATATATTATAGGCACATTTATGATAAATTTCATATTTTTTTAATTAGAGAAATTCAATTCGAAATCTAATGCAAATATTGGTTGATTTTGTTTATTTTTCAGAGTAACTCATCAATGGATCTTTCAAATGGGACATCTCAACAAAACATTCCTCAAAAAACAGGATGTCGTAAGGGTTTATATTGCTCAAATATTCCAACTTTGGAACCATGTGACATTGTACTTCCATTCACTTGTTCTAGAGGTAAAACAAATACTCAATGTGTTTCTCATGGATAATTTCGACGATTTGGAGATCATAAATCCATACCACATAATGAGTTCATAAGTTTCCTTCAAACAACAAGGAATCATTCAGCCATTGTTCAAGCTCATTGTCCTCAATGTAAGCAAACTTTGACAAACAACAATGTTGCTGGACAATAGAGGAAACATTTGTATCGAATTGTAGTTGAAGGGAATGTTAATGTACAAAATGGAAAAATTTATGAGAAAATCAACTCTATTTCAGAGAATGTGAGGGTCCCAAATTTCCCTCATAGAACAATTTTTTTCCCTTCTTCCACTAGAATGAAATCTGTTTCGGAGAATGTGAGGGTCTCAAATTTCTCTCAAAGAACATATTTTACTCTTGTGGCCACTACAATGAGCTCTATTTCAGAGAATGTGCATGCCCCAAACTTCTCTGAGAGAATAATTTTTATTCCTTCTACCACTACAATGAACTCTGTTTTAGAGAATGTGAGGGTCCTAAATTTCTCTTAGAGAACATATTTTTTTCATGTTTCCACTACAATGAGCTCTGTTTCATAGAATGTGCATGCCCCAAAATTTCCCTCAGAGAATTTTTTTTATTCCTGCTGCCAATGAACTCTTTTTCAGAGAATGTGAGTGTCCCAAATTTCTCTCAAAGAACATATTTTATTCATTCTACCACTACAATTAGATCTGTTTCAGAGAATGTGCATGTCCCAAATTTCCTTCAAATTACAAGTTTTAACCATGTTGCCATTACAATGAACTTTGATTTGAAAAATAAAAATATGGACCAAATAATGAACCCACTTTTGTAGAATGAGGCACTAGTTTTCCCTCAACAACCAGTGATTGATGCTACCATTGTTACAAATCACTTTGATCCAAGTGAAGGTTGTGTTTCTCAATAACCCAGGGAGTGTTTGACTGCATTTAATCATGAAGGGAATCAAAGTGTAGAACCCAATGGGCATCAATTGGAACAAGAATCTCTTAGGAACTTGGATGTAAGTAGAAGACATGAAACAACTTAAACAATTGCATTTCATGAACAAATGGATAGAAATGAAACTACAGAAAATCAAAGTTCTACATTTGGTCAAGCTATGATATAAACACCAAAAGGGTTTTTAGCAAATCAAACTACACATGCTAAGAGAAGGTCACTAGGAAACCGCTGAAGACATCCGTATTGCATCTTAAGAAGGGGGAAAGATGGTATAAACACATACTAAATGAAGGGAAGGAAAAATTTAAAGAAATTGGGAGATGGTTTTATTGAAAATCACTTCAAGATGTAGATGAAAAATACATTATTGTTGGAATTGGGTACTTCATGAGTAAAAACTATAATGAAGAATCTCAGATTTGAGGATGTTCTTGAACATCTTGATGGAATGCTTGATAAAATTCGATCAATTGTTGTGGCAGATATTCATAACGATTTTATGTCAAGGAACATGGCTTCAGTATTTATCGAATCAAGCATGACTCATAAGGATTTGAAATGTCTCAAGAGAATTGATTCTCATGGTGTATGAAATGGGGTAATCCAACATCAGTTTGTAGGGTAATGAAAAGTGGAGCAAAGAATCCGAGGATATTGATATGGGCTGGGAGAGAACTAATGGTTTGACATATGGAGTTAGGTTCAAGCAAGTAAATTCATATGCTTCCTTTATGGTTGAATCATATGAAAAGAGGTATGGGGTTATAGTCAATGAAGTTTCTTTCAAAATTGGTATTGATTCTCGTGTACATTATGATTGAGGTGGGTAGGTAAGTGAGATATTATTTGAGTTACTATAAGACAATGGATTGATGTCTTGTGTAAGCCTTGGAAAATGGGATGGAAAAGAAGAATATAGACAAGATTTAGAACATGTTGTGGATCATTAAATTTTTTCTTTAAGCATGACTGTACTCAATCATACTGAAAATCATGGTACTTTTTCCCACCTCAAAAATTTAATTACATATATAACACTAAAAAGGATAAAGTATCGCATCAAGGTACTAGGTCCCTGTTGATGACACCTGCAAACCATCTTAAGGAAGTACAATCATGCAAAAACCATGGTACTTTTAGTCATAGGATGATGCAAACAATCTAGGAACCTGAACAAGATTTATAAGTTGCATAATATTATATAAGTGAATTTGTAATTTCTTTATTTTGATATAAAACCTCAAAACTTGGAAACTATCATCATCAAAATACAAAATAATTGGCACACATATAACAATTTTATGGATTATAAATGATAATCCAAGTTTCTTAAATTTTTTTTAAAGAAATTTGAAGCATGACTCTATTCAATCATGTTGAACATCATGGTACTTTTTCACACCTCCTAAACATTATTTACGTATACATCAGCAAACCATCTTCATGAAGTACAATCATGCAAAAACCATGGTACTTTTAGTCATAGGATATGATGCTTTTAGTAATGTGGATTCACAACTACTAAATGTTTTAGTATAAAGCTAACTAAATTTGTTTTTTTATGTACATAGAGAGACAAAGCCTATATGCTAGATGAAATTATTAACTATGTGAAATTTCTACAACAACAAGTAAAGAGGTTGTAGCTTTGACCCAAATATTTTGGGTGATTGACATTATGCAGCCTATATGTAGAATTTATTCTTACAACTTAACTATTTTGACAATTTTACTTTATAATTATTATTTATGTATAATATAAGTTTGTTAATGTTTGTTATATATTTTTTGTGTGAACTTCGATTGAATGTTAATTTTGATTTTATTTAAGGGTGCTAGCTCAATGGAAGAGAACCTTCCATACAAGCAGGAGGTTGGTGGTTCGATTCCTCTGTGCCCTATCTACATAAATTCATGACTAATTAAATGACTAGTTAATGACAATCAATGACTAAATAAATGATCATTTAACAACAGTAAATGGTTAAATAAATGACTAGTTAACAACAATAAATGACTGAATAAATGATCAATTAACAACAATCAATGGCTAAATAAATGACTAAATGCACTACAAAATAACAATAATTAATTACCAAATAAGAACAATTAATGACCAAATAAACGACTAAATATATGATCAACACGTGAAGCAATTCAAATAATTTATGACCAAGTGATAAATGACCAATTTGGTTGTGTTATAAATGACTGCTAATTTATGACCAACGGTCACATGACCAAAATTAGTCATTTATCACCCTTTTTTAGTCATTCTTTAGTCATTTATAACCCATTTGTAGTAGTGGAAGTTGTATCATGTCACCATAATGAGGGTAAAAATAAAATGGGTATTAAAAATGTCATGGAAAAAGAGGATATCTAGGATATCTAGTGAAAATAAAGGTTTTGTAAATTGTAAAGGTGTATTGGTAGGGGGATTCAACAATAGTTTATTCTAGGAAATCCTTAATAGGTAGTGAAACTAGGGGTATTATTTAATATCATATGAATGCGTGTGTTATGTAATAGTTTCACAAAGTGATCCCCTTAAGCATGCCTCAAGGGATCATTCCCTTCCATGGATTGGGAAGTATGAACATCGATGTTGTATGATTCAACTTGCCACAAGGTAGTATTCCCTATGCCATAGTGGGGGGAATCGATGATAGAACTCCCTTAGGTTGATATAACATGCCTAGAGAAGTGTCCCTTTCCTTGGAATGGGAGGAATGAACATGGGTAATGTTGCAACTTTCAATGCACCTCAAGGTAGTCAACCCTTCACTAGAATGGGGGGCAGGAATGGAGGAACCGCCACACCTTTTATGCAGATTCAACATTGTTATAATCAGAACCATGGAAAATATAACCAAACTCTAATCATGCATGATATCCCTCATATGTTGGGTCAATATTTCATAAACACTAATCAATGGGAAGGGGAGTTAGAAATCTATAACCAAAACCAAGTTTCCATTTTTGGCTACTTTGAATTTTCCAAACTTGATGAAGTTAACCAATGAACCGGTACTACATAATCCAAGTTGACCCCTAGTACCCACAAAATCCTTTGGGAATTCCTAAGTTTGAAGGAAAATATGGATAAGACCCAACCACACAGGTGATGAATTTCCATATTTGGTGTTCTTCAAACTCATTGATGGATGATAGTATTAGGTTATGTCTCTTTCATAGGACAATGATTGATATGGGTAGCTACAAAGTCCTATATTAAATTTCCATGTGCTTCTTTCCAAAACTTTGATGTTATTACTATGAATTTTCTTAACCATTTTCAATTGCTAGTTCGTTTTGAGACCAACACTGAACTCCTGACATCGTTTGATAGAACAGTTCCATTCATATCTTCGACCAAATCCATGAGTGGAAGAGGATAAAATGCTTAGTAAAAGATCAAATTTTTGATGAGTTCC
Source organism: Pseudotsuga menziesii (assembly GCA_001517045.1). NCBI lineage: Eukaryota > Viridiplantae > Streptophyta > Pinopsida > Pinales > Pinaceae > Pseudotsuga > Pseudotsuga menziesii. The sequence continues at coordinate 631,322 of LPNX010228475.1, forward strand.
TAATTGATTGATTTATTAATTCATTACATGTTGAGATTTCACCTACAACCTAGTATAACTCTTGTAGGAATTTCACCAAACACTTAGCGAAACTCTAATTTCAGTCTCCAACAAAACTTTGATCATAATATATTTAAATAAAACACATTCTATTGTATTTTATGAGAATAAACAAAAATGACTAAGAACTTGCAGTGTAAATAAATGAACACTAGACAAGCATTAAACCATACATCTGATACATATATTCAATAAATTCCCCTAGAAAAACCCTAAAGGGAAACCCATCCAAAAGAGATTCTTTTATTAGTGAGATCACAAAATTTTTATGAGTTTACAACATTAAATGTTCCCAACAAAACATGATAGTAGTTATCTCACAAACCAAGCACAATATGCTCCTTGAAAAGAGTGCCAAATTGTTCCAGTTTATTGTTTTGCCTTCTACAACCTTGTACAATATGTTCCAGCTACAAAACTTCCTTAAAATCATGCTTGGGATCTATTTTGATTTCATTACAGACTGTAGATATTCTTCCTACAATAAATGCCTTGAAATTTGTGCCCTTATCTACTGCCTCAAATTTTGTGCATAAAAATATTGTACATCCTACTAGCTTAATCAGTAATGTACAACCAACATTAAATGTTATATGGCACTATTATTAAAAATTCTGAACTTTCTTGGTATGTGTTCCCTCTCTTCCTATTGGTATTTGAACCCCACTCTTGCTTCTCCTTCTTTCTTTCTTTTATATTAGTCTCTCTTGATATCTCTCTTGGAAAGTGTTCCTCTTCACTCTCACTTTCTCCTTTTATTACTTTTTTAGTGACCCTTCAACTACCTCCAAATCTCAACAGTCAATATTAGATATTAGCCTCACTAGATCTATGATTGTGGCTTAATCTCTCATTGACATGCCTTAAATCACTTAAGTCACTCAAACTTTATAAAATGTCACTTTAGTCATTAAAATAATAAAAGTACACTTACCAACTTTATAAATTTACTTTATATTTAAGTAAAGTATCTGGAGAGTGAAATTTCCTATGTCACTTCTACATGCTAGGCATTTCCAATGCAAAAGTACCTCTAATATACCAAAAAATAACACTCTCTCGTAGCAAGGGAAATAATTATGGAACCTCCACTTGGAACTATTGCCAACCCCATCATCCCCTCTATTGTTGTAGTTTCTCCCTCTGAACCAGAAGGCCTCCCTGCCACTTGCACTGGATCCAATGATGAAGACTAGTTATTTCAAAACATGCTCTCGGGACTCTCCTCAAACTCCTGAACATGCAAATAAGCCATCTCATACCAGTGCAACCTCTTGATAGAACTGGAAGAATCCACACAACTGACTGTCCTAGGTGCTAGCATGGAACTTGAATCCAATATCCCATTGGACCCAACCATAGGTTTTCCTTGCAATATCATCCTCAATCCTTTGATATGGCAAGATGAAACATTTCCCATACCCCATGCTCCAATGTCCTCAAACCCTGGACTACCATTTCCTGAAGGACGAGAGACCAAAGAAAATACATTCTCAAAATTCTTCTCAAAGTTATCAACCTTTGTTGATACTGTTGTATGTGTCTCATCCCTTCCCTTCTTCTTCTCTTTTGGACATTGACTCACATAGTGGCCAATATTGGGACATGAAAAGCATTTCACTTTCTCATGTCCTTCTCGTGTTCACCTTTCGATCTATACACACCACCTAGGGTTTTCTTGGGCCTATGATTGCTCTTCCATGTAAGATAAAAATTCTCCTTGTCATCCCCATGCTGTTGGCTTGTGTGGATGGACCTGAATCTTAACTACTCCTATATGAAGTCATCCCAAAGTATACTCCACATAATCATGTTCTCCATGGAAACAATTACATGCACAAATTCGTGCCATTGTTGTGAGAAACCATTCAAGATATTTCTAACCAACTCTTCTTCTTCCACTTCCTCTCCAACAGAACCTAAATCATCACATACCTATGAAATTTTGGTAAGCTATGATGTGATATTTTTGGTCTTGGCCATCTTCATATCTCTCAGTTTCTCCCTCAAAACCATTTTTCGATATTGATTATTTCTTTGCTATAACTTCATCAAAGCTTTTGACATATCAAAGGAATTATTTTTACCAGTCACATAAGGCATAATGTGGTATTTAACTACATCAATAAGAACTCATTTTTCCTTCACATTCTTCTTGTTATATTCATCCAATGGACCAGGATTAGTGTTAAAGTGGATTTCACCACACTAGGTGAATCACACATTGTATGGCCTTCCCCTGTCCTGCTGCAGACTCATTAGCCCCTATGGACCACTTTTTTTCTTTTGATGTATCATTGACCATCCCTAAAAACATTAGAAAAATGATATACGCGACCTTTTCCCCAATAACCACGTACATACACGGATATTCCCTCTATAGTTGCGTACATCGGGATGTGTACATAATCCAAAATCCTTTGGAGCGTTCCTTGTCTTGAATCCGACTCATATGACTCCTGGCCTTCCATATGCCTTGAGATCACATGGATTTGACCTTTCAGTATCACTTTGAAAAGCTATATAAGGAACCCTTGAGAC
>LPNX010228475.1:634243-646315 GCA_001517045.1 Pseudotsuga menziesii
GCCTCGAATTTGTGTATCTTTTTCTTCCTGTACGTGGGTTTGTCACTTACAGTCGTGTATACACGCGGTTTCCCCTGGGATTGTCGCGTATACACGCGGGTTCACTGCGCACAGTCGCGTATACCCTAGCTTTTACCTTTTTGTGGAAGATAGTGGATTGCTGGGTGAATTCTGTTAGTTGCTGAGTCTCCTTTGGCACTGCCTGAGTTTGTTAATACCTCTGTTTTTGACCAGAAACGTTTTTTTTTAGCCTAAATTTTTTCTTTTAGGAAATTTCTTGTCATGGCATCTTTGATTTTTTGTTTGAGATTAGTGAATTAGAGTCCTTTTGCCTTAGTGCTTTGCTGGAATGCCGTTTATGTGTGCTTGCAGAGTCTGGGGTGGGTAGAATCATTATTTTGCTTTTTATATCTCTTTATTTTCAAAAAATCCAAAAACATTTGCTTATCATCATGCATTGCATTTTGCACTTTGCATTGTACTTGCATTAGATCTAGATTTGCTTTGGAGTAATAGTTAGGACTTCATATAGGGAAATTTGCATTCAGCATTTGAAGAATAAATTGTGCATTACACGTAGTACGCATACCCTGTTTTCATGGACACAATGCATTTGCATTGATTGTTAGGTGTGCATTTTACTTCTTGTTGCGTCATAACACCATTAGTTGCACGACCATATCCTATTTTTGAGTAATAAAGCCAACTAAAATCAACGCTAATTAAAATGAATTACACTCTTTTCTTTTCTAGGGTGCACCAACAAGCTTAGGTTTTAGGATCTTGGAATAGTTCATTGAAAGTTAATTCTCCAAGATCACTAAACAACAACAACTAGGTGTCTATCCAGGGAGTGTGTGAAATCCTTTATATAACCAGCATTCTCAGGAAGCTCCTCTCAAAAGGGAGTTAAGCACTAGGCAGTGTGAGCGGTTTTTGATCGGGATAACCCCTAGTTGGTAACTGTGTAGCATTGGCGATATAGCCAGGATTGTATTCGTATCTGGGGGCTCTTTCGGGAGTTTCGGGATTTGCTACCCTGCCCATACGATCAATCCCTCCTGCGACTGTCTGCCTGAGCGTTGATTATATCGAGGTGACCTTAGTGACCTTACCTAGGATATCGAGGGGGTACGTGTAGAGATTATTTTGCATGTGTCCCGGCCAGGTTGGGGTCAGACAGCACAGTCGCTTTACGCGTTGAAGCTGAGGGCCAAAATAATTGGTTTCGAACCTCCACTTGTGGTGACAAGGGCCTCTCAAGCCTCTCCTAGGAGAGACATACCGGCCACATTCAGGAGCTCACTTATCCAGCCCTTGTTTGCTTGCTTTTGGCTTTAGATTTTTTTTAGTGATTGCTCTGTGCACGCTAGTTGGCCTAGGGTTGACGTAAATAGAGAGTCTTTGCTTTTTTGTTGAGTCATTGTGGAGTCGGGTGCGGTTCCGCGTCGTTCTCGTCGGTTAGCAGGACTTCTGACTTCCACTTCTCCTCCTCCTTTGGGAGAGGGGCCTAGATTGTCCATGCGGACTATGTCACACACTGATTCACACACCATGGAGGATCATTCAGAGATTATTCCTGAGCCACCTCCTCCCATTCGTATTGACGATGGGGAACTTACTCCTACATACGATCCCTCACCTGACCTAGCTGAGATCGGTCCTGTTATTTCCCAGATAAGATCTTTTCATGATAGACCTACTCACACTAGGACAGATTCCCCATTGACACGTCACCGGTATGGAATGTCAGATGATGCCGAGACTCACTTTGACCCTCCTAGTACCAGCTATGGTAGTTATGCTACGACTAGTTTTCCTATGCACGATTTGACATTTCATGTTGAATCCGATTTTGAGCCTAGCACTATGCCTGGGGGAAATCACATGTCTTACCTTGCGGAGAGGTTTGGGAGTACTAGTCACATTGCACCTTCTGTCCCAGTGGTGGAAGCTCCATCTTATATACCTCCTAGGCCTAGAATTAGTGATCCGATAGGGATACCAGGTTCTAGACGAGTGACAATAGGCACTAGTACATTTCTTCTTACAGAGATTCCTTCGTCCTCACTTCCGAGTTCTTCAAATGTAAACCCTCCACCTTACTCACATGGTCCTTCGAGTCGGCACGTAGCTACAAGTCAGATCCGTACTGCGGTTACTAGACCAATTGTGTCTCAAGCCTACATACCACCCGTGGTTTCGGGAGGTTATGTTCATGTTTCTAGAGGTCAGATTGCTACTTCCACGACATATATCCCTACTTCCGGTATGTATATCCCCACTTCCAGAACGTATCTTCCTACCTATGGAGTGTCTCATGGGGCATCGGAAGCGATGACCTATGGACCCTACTATGGGGCGCAGTATGGACAGGTCTCTCCAGCTTATGGAGGTGGGTATTCACAACCTGCTTACTCTCCTAACTATGGCTTTGTAGCTCCTACTAGTCAAGGTCCACCTCATTATGCTACTTCCACGCCACCCTATACGGGTCACACAGGAGGAGGTCACTATGGCCAAGGTCATGGTGGTAATCAATCCTATATGAACTAGGGAGTGGTCCCTAGACCTCATCATCCTAGGCTCCCTTTCCTCGCGACACTCAATCTATCTGACTTATCAAGACTTACGAACAATCCTGTGGCTCATGACCCGGTTTGGCCAGCTGTCCCTACCAAGCTTCCTTCGGACATCCCTAAGTTCAAAGGAAAACCAGGAGAGAATCCGAGTGAACACGTTATGACATTCCACCTATGGTGCTCTTCCAATTCATTGCATCAGGACTCAGTCCGTTTGAGACTATTTCAACGCACCCTCACAGGGCCTGCGGCGAAATGGTACATAGAGTTACCTAGGGGTGCCTTTACTTTTTTCGACGACCTTGTGATGACTTTCCTTAATCACTTCCAGCTACCAGTACGCTATGATGTTGGTACTGAACTCTTGTCAACATTTCGGCAAGATAAAGCCACCCATATTTCTGATCATATTCAGGAGTGGCATAGACATAAGAGATTAATCAAAGCCTTTATACTGCTGGATTTCCTCCTTGAGTGGTTCCTCAAATCTTTATTTCCATATATCACGAAGGATGTTTCCACATCCGGAGTGCAGAATGAGGAACAAGCAATATTTAGGGCGCAGGAACTAGACTTGATCTATGCTCAGTCTGGTTTGTTATACGAGATTATACCCAACGTTCCTCGTTCTAGTTTCGATCCCAAGGTCAAACCTGGACCACATGCTGGTGGCATTGTTGGTAGTACAAGTAAGAAACCTGTAGGTTCGGTTGTGAAACAAGTTGCTCAGTTGTCAATCAACCAATCTACCTCAGGACAAGCTACAGCTTCGTCTCAGCCTGCCCAACCGGCGAATGTACTTGCTGTGCAATCGTCCGACCTGAAGGGTAACCAGCAACCCAGACGGAATAGAAAAAAGGGTAAAAACAATAATAATAAGAAGGGTGGGAATAAGAATGAGAATGCCAACAATAATGACAAGAACAATAAAAATGCTAGGGGGGACAAGCAGAATAAACGTAAGGTTAAGTTTCCTTGCAAGCTATGTAAGGATTATCACCTCACTTACTTGTGCCCTAGGATGGATGAAGCTTCGAAGTTCATAGCACAGGGCCCAGCTGTGTTAATGAACCCTTTACCGCATAACTAGAATATGAACTTGAAGTCCCATGATCAATCTAGTGATGAAGATCCACCTAAAACTAGTGGTCGTGGGTGCATTAATATGGTCCGTGCCGCGAAAGTTGTGACGCATGCGAAAGATTATACTTCGTCACAACCCAACCCAGGCAAAGAACCTGATCCACCAGGAACCCCTTTGCGCATTGAGAAACCTGCGGATAAACCTGAGGCTGCACCTCGCATTCCTAAGGGGGTACTTAAGCGTTTGGGGAATAACCCAAATGCTTAAGCCTCCCAGAATTATTCAGTTGTCGAGGACTTGGGCCATACTCCTTGTGCGATGTCTGCATTGGAAGTGCTTCAGAGTTGTCCGTCGCAAAGGAAGTCTTTGCTTTCAGCTCTTGCTGTGAATGGCGATGATTCTTCCTCAGTGATCAAATTTGAAACCGCAGGACATCAGCCTCGCTTGCCCTACTATGTGTCCCTTTTGGTGCATGTAGAATTTCTTAATATGATCGTCAAGCACACAGTGATTGACGAGGGCGCTGCTGCTTCTGTGATGTCTTTGTCTTGTTGGAAGGGTCTTGGTTCTCCTGAGTTGTCAAAGTCTATGACCATGTTAACTTCTTTTGATGGGAGATCGTTTAGGCCGCACGGTATCCTCCCTTCCCTTAAATTCCGTTTGGGAGGGAAGACCGTTGCGATAGAGGTTGAGGTGGTTGATGTACCCCTCGACTACAATCTCTTACTGGGAAGGAACAGGATGTATAGTATGCAAGCCATTGCGTCTTCCGTATTTCACGTTGTATGCTTTCCTCATAATGGGAAGATTATAACGATTGACCAAATGGCATTCAAGAATCCACCTGTTAGTGCATCTTCAGAAGCTTCGGTTCCGAAAGTTGAACATTCCTAGCTGGAAACTGGGAGTGTGGGTGTAGGTATGTATCCGTCCCTCATGGGAACCTTTAGTTGTCCTACACCCGTCCTCATGATAGGTTCTAGTTTCGATGGTACTTCCACGTCTACGAGATTGGTGCCTTTTCGCACAAGTCATATGGGAGATCCTTGGATTCTTCCTTCACCGAGTCCTTTGAGTGAGGCCATTGAGACGAGCATGCCATTGCCTGCAGTCATGATAGCTTACCAAGCTAATATCCAGTCTGTTGCAGAGCCTTGTTCTTCCTCTTCGCGGATGGAGGAGGAAGAACCCTACGTGTTGCCTGCATGGGCAGTACATTCTTCTCATGCCCACGATTGCCTTGATACGGTTTTCCCTTCAGATGAAGCGATTATCGAGGCTATGTTGGGAGTTGAGCCACCATGGGAGGAACTTCATCATAGATCATATTTCCTTCCAGAGCTTGACCTTTTGGAGCATGAGGATTATAGGCAGATTCTTAGACAGAAATTTGGTAGACCCATGATTCCATTAAGCTCTCCTGGTTAGATGGCTGATGGAAACATGGAAAACATATCGTCAACTATTCCTATCAACATTTCTCGCAATCCTGGTACAATTGAGAATGTCTACATTGGGGCAGATTGTTCCCAAGATGAGATTCGAGAGTATACCGATCTATTCAAGGAATTTCGCGATGTTTTTTCTTGGTCTTACAATGAGATGCCAAGAATTGACCCTCGGATTGTCGAACACGAAATTAAAACTTACCCCAATGCTAAGCCTGTTCAACAGCGTTTACGCGTGGTAAATCCTAGGAAAGCACCCGCCATAAAGGCAGAGATAGAGAATCTATTGAAAGCTAGTTTCATCTATCCCATTCCCTTGACGGAGTGGGTTTCAAACCCCGTTCCGGTGGATAAGAAGCAGGGAGCGATTCGTATATGCACTGATTTCTGTGATTTAAATCATGCCTGTCCTAAGGATAACTTCCCCACACCATTTATAGATCATATTTTGGATGAGTGTGTGGGTAGCGAGGTGTTCTCCTTTATGGATGGCTTTTCCGGGTATAATCAAATTCAAATTAAACCCGAGGACCAACATAAGACCACATTTATTTGTCCTTGGGGAACATTTGTGTATCGGAAAATGCCTTTCGGCCTTAAAAACTCCGGAGCTACATTTCAGCGGGAAATGACCTTGATTTTCCACGATCTCAAGTCCATTATTGAAGTATTTTTGGATGACCTCGCTGCTCATTCTCGCATGAGGATGCGTCATTCTTATCACTTGATATTGGTGTTCGAAAGATGCCGGCACTATGTTGTTCGATTAAACCCTCATAAGTGCATATTTTGCGTGAAATCAGGTCATTTGTTAGGATTTATTGTTTCAAAAGAGGGTATAAGAGTTTACCCCTTGAAGGTGGAGGCAATACTTCAGTTGTCTCCCCCGCGAAATATTCGTCATATTCAGTGTTTGCAAGGCATGGAAAACTTCCTACGAATATTTGTTGTCAATTTTGCCAATTTGACTAGAGGTTTCATGCGTCTCTTGAAGAAGGATACTCCCTTTGAATGGGATGAGTGAGCCCAGGAGTCCTTCGATGCACTTAAGCGAGCCCTAGCATCGGCCCTGGTGATTAGTCCTCTGGATTATAGCCGTGATTTCCTTTAATATGTGGCCGCGTCTTTAGAGACGATTGGAATGGTTTTGGTTCAAGAGGATGAGGAGCTCCAAGAGCATGTCATATATTATTTGAGCCGAAACCTTATTGACGCATAGATTCGGTATTCTCATGTTGAGAAGCTTGCCTTAGCTACCGTACATGCGGTGCAGCGTTTGAGACATTATATTCTCCTTCGCCAGACCTTGGTTGTTGCCCATGTCAATCCATTTCAATTCATCCTCACACGTAGGATGATTGGGGGAAAGTATAATAAATGGATTGTCATCCTGCAAGAGTTTGATCTCGAATTTGTTTTGGCAAAATCGAAGAAATCTTTAACCTTTGCAGAGATCATATCGGATTTTTTGAGCGAGGCTGAGGAGTCGGTATGTGAAGATACGTTCGTTGATGAACACATTTTCTTGATCTCAATGGCTGACCCATGGTACGGAGATATCATAGTATATTTGCAAATGCAGAGGACCCCTACTCACCTCTCGCAGGATGAGCAACGTCGATTACGTCATGTTTCCAAGAACTACCTCATAGTGGACAATAATTTGTACCGCCGTGGAGTAGATTCCCTTTTACGACGTTGTTTAACTCATGATGAGGATGAGGTAGTGCTTAATGATTGCCACAGAGGGGCGTGTGGTGGTCATTTATCTGGGCTTGCTACAGCTCAAAAAATTTTGAGAGCGGGTTATTTCTGGCCGTCGATCTTGAAGGATTGTATTGAAGCGGTCAAGAGGTGCCACCCTTGCCAGGTGTTCACACGTAATATGCGCTCGAAACCTGCCCCGTTACACCCTATTATCACCGCCGGTCCCTTCACCAAATGGGGGCTCGATTTTATGGATTGCAACCCAACTTCGGTTGGGGGGCACCATCATATCATAGTGGCTATCGATTACTTCATGAAATGGGCTGAGGAAATGCCTACAGTAAAATCTAACAGTGAGACAGCCGCTCACTTCGTATTCAACCAAATCATTTCTAGGTTCGGGATTCCGAGAGAGCTTGTCACTGACCATGGCTCGCACTTTCAGAACAGTATGATGGAAGAGTTGGCATCCAACTTAGGGTATAAGCAAGATCACTCCTCTTCTTACTATCCTCAAGCGAATGGACAGGTTGAAGCAGTGAATAAATCACTTAAGTCCATTCTCCAACGAACCATCGCACAAAGCAAGACGAATTGGCATATTATGTTATATCCTACTTTGTGGGCATATTGAACCGCGGTAAAGACTGCCACTGGTTTTTCTCCATATCAACTTGTTCATGGAGTGGAGTCGATATTGCCGGTTGAATGCGAGATTCCTTCGTTGAAGTTAGCTGTGGAACTCTTACCAGACACTTCACCTTTGGAGGAGCATTTGGTTCACCTTGAGCAACTCGATGAGCAGTGTAGAGATGCCTTGGTGACTCTAGAGGTTAAAAAGAGTCGTGTGAAGGCCCAATATGATAAGTCTGTCCGTCCGAGAGTGTTTAGTGAGGGGGACTTGGTCCTTTTGTGGGATCAATCGAAAGAACCCTTGGGGGCAGGGAAGTTCAATCCTATGTGGCGTGGTCCTTACGTGGTCAAGCGTGTGTTAGAGAAGGGTGCCTACGAGTTAGTGGATTACGAAGGGACAGTCTTGGCGGAGCCTAGAAATGGGCTCTAGATCAAAAAATACTATGCATGATCTTTAGCCAAGGCTGTTTGTTGTATATTATTGTACATCTTTTTTGCATAGTTAGGTCTTGTTTATCATGATCGGGTTTATGATTAGTTTCCATTTCTTGTGGCAGATGTCAATGGAATCTTCCACCTACATAGGATTCGCGGATGGTGCAAGCCGTCACACTCAACACTCAGCCTCAGCTGCTTGGGTGATTTTTACTCCTATGGGTCATGTACTGTCTTCAGGAGGTGTATGTCTACAGCCATCTTCCAACAATGTTGCTGAATATACTGTCGTTATCAAGCTTCTACGGGATGCCATTTCGCATGGTGTTCTCTCTCTTGAGGTATGTCTTGATTCAGAGTTAGTAGTGTCACAGCTAAATGGTTTGTACCATGTTAGAGATCCGACGTTATTGAGGAGATTCTTACGTGTGAGATTGCTAGAACGGCAATTTGAGAACATAACATATATACACATTCCAATAAATTATAATCAAATTGCTGACTCATATGCTAACTATGTGTTAGATTGGCATTTGTTTCATTCATCATAAATTAATCATAAACACAATTTTTACACATGTAAATAAATAAACCGATCACCATAAAAAAAAGTTATATACATCAAAAATGTGGTAATACATAGTGTCATAATACAAAATTGGGGCTTTGAAAGCCACCATCATATACACGGTAGTACAAAATAGATACACTCCCAGGTGTCTAGTCCTGTGGAGGGGGATGAGGGTTGTGATCATGATATGTCACCACGGCTCTAGCTAGCTGCCGGAATAAACGCACCCATGCACGTGGTACACCCACCACCTGTCTCTGCATAGCCTCAGGCAAGTCCTCGACTTGCACCATGGGAATCCTGTGAGTCAGTCGCACGAAGTTGGTATGGATGCTTTGGAGCATTCGCTCCGCATCCACACCGGTGATATCGTCTCCTCTTCCCCTACATCTATGACGTGGGAAGCCATCTGTTCGTCGTGTTCCCACATCTGCACATGAATGGTAGATGTCACTATGTATTGTCACCCAAAAACATGTCTTTTTGATTCCATATAATCAAGAAAAGATAAAAAAATTAAATACTTCAAATTTTTTTAAAAAGAGTAAGGGTCGAGATTCGTTACCTATGTCTCCATATGTTGATCCTGGTGGTAATGGCATGTTCGGGTCTCCCCGGAAATCTATCCCTGCATAAGGGTAGTCCTCTATGGCAACAATCTGTCGTCGCCACCATGGAAAAAAGTCTGCTGGATAAGGGTTGGCCACCCTACCGCCCCCCAGTCTGCGCATTGCATCTTCCCAACATCTTTGGGCCGGATATCGAACCCCGTGGAGAGGAACATCCACTCTAGGGTTCAATCCTGAAACACGCTCGAAGAAAAATGTGCTCAAGATACTGATGAACCCGAAGTTCCGTATCCTACCTGCCTTGCACTCGCTGAGCTGATGTTTCATATTGCTCAGTAGTGAAGTGCTCCAGTCATAGATGGTCGGTGTCATACACTCCACCGCATAGAACATCAGTGGCCGAGAGGCCTGATGGAGTGATGCTAAGCCTGCTATCTTGCCTAGCGTCAGTAGTATGGCCTTTAGGCCCAGCTCCTGTATAGCGTTGGTGGGAACTTGGCTCCCCACCTTCTCAGTCTCTGGGTAGCAATACACAGCTATGTACTCATCAATAGTAAGCCCATGACCTGGCCCTCCTCGGGCACGAAGGTTCACCATCTCACCTCGTCGTGATAGACCTGTGATAAAGTAGATATCCTCCACCTCAATGGTGAGGGACATGCCGTCTAGCCGGAAGGACTCTGAGTCCGGATCCCAATAGTCTACAAGCATCTATAGTAGTCCTGGTTTGGCCCTCAAGCCTCCTAGGCACCAAAACTTGTAGAGTCCACATCTTCTTAGAGCTTCTTGAGCCATTCTGTCAGCCCTTACTGCTTCCTCTACATCACCATGCTCGCGTTCTTGCCACTCTAGCACCATCCTGCATGAGAATTTGACCAAAATGTCCATTAGATTCATGAAAATCCTTATGCACGGCGTCATACACGGCTGTTTTCAGAACAACCGCGTATGTACACGGTTTCCAGCCCCTTTTCCGTTTATAACCAGCCCTATACGCAGAAAAAGCCTCGATACACGTGTGGGCCGTAGCGCTCATGTAAGTTTGGCCTTTAAAAATTCATTTGACCATGAAAAATTATAAAAATTGTATTGAAATGCAAGCAGAGAACATGAGTAAATACCTGGAAGAATCGGTTGTGAATTCCGTCGGCTGGATCTCCTGGAATTTGCAGTTGAATATCAGAGCTCCAATGGGTAAAAGTTTCAAATGATTTATATTTTTTACTATTTATAGAAAAAATTTCAAATATTTGAAAATTTTTACCCCCTTTCCTATAGTTTTGACCATTTCTAACCATTTTGGACCGTTTCTGACCTAATATGTGATGTAGAAGACCATTTTCAGCGCTGTTTCAGCCTTTGGATTGACCCATTCGTACTTATCGCAGGTATAATGTCTACACTGGCATATAGGTTAGGTTCACCACCGTTTGCATTTTGCATGACCTTATGACCATGTCACTATATCCTTAGGTACGAACCCACTCTATTATGTCACGAAACCTTCTTGCTGCTATAGAAGTGGAATGATATGAGTGGTAGAGCCTCACCTTACATGGGTACCCTAGTTAGCACCTTATTTGCATTTGGTTCCCATGCCGATGTTTCCCCCTTTAGGGTGTGGGAGTCTGTTGTATAGTATTGCCATGACATTTAGCAATAGCCTCATACTCCTCTTGATCTTATGCTGGCCTTTTTCCCTCCGGACTCCCCTTGTATCAAGTTGTGAATGCATTATCATGAGCTTTGCCTGTCTTATTGAGCTTTATGCTGGCTCCCCTGACATTGCGTTTCAGCCATATAGCCTGAGCTTGTCTCATGTCTAGCCATGCAGAGTCTTTCTTTATATCCTTCGCAGCTTGATTCCTTTTTTACCGGGAGGGGATTTTCCCCCGAGTGTCGATATCCTACCCATGTATCCTTGCATTGAGGATAGGTATGTTCCACTGCTTGGAACTAGTTTGTTTTCCCTAAATGACACTCGTCTCCTCCTAGTTTGTAACTATAAAGCTAGTTTATTCTTTTTTCAAGCTTTTCAAATAACTGAAAAAGACCAAAAAAATCAAAAAACCAAAAATCCGGACAAGAAAAGATATTATCTTTGGCAGCTGTCGAGTCGTGTCGCCTTCGAACAGAGCACTATATATCACATCCATTGGTTGGGTTATAGTTTGAATTTAGGAGCTGTACTCGTTATCTGAGTTTTATCTCCACCGACTGGTTAAGCTTCCAGTCCCTATGGAGCCTCTATTGATGCCTCCTGCGTCATAGAGATTTCCCAGTTTGTATATCGAGTCTATGCTACCTTCATCCAGTCACCATACGTCGTTATGCTCTTGTTCGAAGGAATTTGAAACCTGAGTCGGCCATTCCTCAGTTATCTTGACTTTGCATGTCGGCCATTCCCGGTACAGTTACTGGTTCGTGCACCTTATGATCAAGTCCTTCCACATTATACAGCTTTGCTGAGTACCTCATGTTGGATGATGGGGGATTCCCTAAATTACCTCCTTCCAGCGGATTTCATCCCATCGATTTCAGATCATTTATTCTGGGATTGGAATCTAGAATCATTTTGAGTGCCTTGAGACTTGCAGTCATCAATGGCAGGTTCTCTCGCCATCGACAGTTTTGGGAATACATCAATGTCCCCTGATCGATGGATTCTCTCAAGTGTTCAACCTCAACACATTTATTCACACTTGTTAGTTTGCACTCTAGTACCTTGATTCCCATTTTCATTATTGGTGGGTGATCTTGCGTCTGTTAACGGTATACATCAATGACCGGTAATCAGATGATGGACTACTATGTTCGACATCGACACCTCTATTCGCATAGTAGGACATGTACTCATAGTGGTTTGTGTAGAAGACCTTCCAAATTGGTGGCATCCACTATATGCTACCTCCTTGATCGTGCCAGTATTCATGAGATTCCAGCTCTCGTGATTTGTTCCAGTATATGTCAGATATTTCCAGCCACTATGGAGATCTTGATCTGTTATATATCTTCAGCCTTTGTGGAGATCATGGTCCTTTGT
>LPNX010228475.1:646561-737408 GCA_001517045.1 Pseudotsuga menziesii
TTGGAGCGTTCCTTGTCTTGAATCCGACTCATATGACTCCTGGCCTTCCATATGCCTTGATATCACACGGATTCGACCTTTCAGTATCACTTTGAAAAGCTATATAAGGAACCCTTGAGACATTGAAAGCAGAAGAGAGAATTGAGAGTATCGAAACTATAGTCCATTGTTTCCAGAAATTATGCTTGAGTCTGCATCCCTTTGTCCCTTGGAGCACTATTGTGTTCTTCCCAAGCTTGCCTTTTGCTAGTAAGCTTGCTATCGGAGTGATGGAGGATTGAGGTGGTGGAGGCCCAAGTGGGGGATTTAGTTTCTCCGGTTCGCAGACGTGCCGTCAGAGGTTGTCACTTGTAATCTCTGATTCATATTAATAGAAATATCTTTTCCTGTCCAGTAATGTGTATTTGAATGAATATTGTATCCATTGGAATATGTCAAATGCTTTTACATTATTGATTATATATGCTAGAATAGATCTAACACCATGAAATATAGTATGCCTGTATTGTTTACTTGTTGTTGAGGACGTGATGAAACAATTCAAGCTGAAGATTGGAAAGCTCAACGGGGATCTACTTCAACCGTCCGGAATAAGGTACGAGGTTCGATCCTTTATTGTTAGATGTTTTTATTTCTATTGCATATTGGGAAAGATTGATTTCTGGAGTCTAGCTATCTGTTGTGGTACCCCAAGCCATAGGAATTTCTCTCTGTAACAATTAGTGGCTAAAATTGTGAAAACTTCCTTATTTATATCCCATAACTCAAATTCCTCCAATAGTAAAGTGGTCCTCTCCTTCCATGGGATGAAATTCAATGCACCCTCCAGCATATCCTCATACCACAAGCCAAAATTCAAATACATACTCATTGACCAACCAACAACAAACCCAAATATGATAGGTGAAACAACTCAACAATACCCTTGCTGGTCCTTTGTGCCGAATATTGGTTTCTCTGTTCAAAATGAAAGCCCTAACTCTGACACCATGTTGATATTTCACTTACAAACTAGTCTAACTCTTGTATGAATTTTATCAAACACTTATCCAAACTTTTATGTGAGTATCTAATAAAATTTCAACAATAGTTTATTTAAATCCAACACATTCTACCATATTTTATGAGAAAAAACAAAAATGAATAAGAAATTGCAATGAAAAAAAATGAACAATATACAAGCATTCAACCATACACTTGACACAAATATATTCGAGAAATGCCCCTAAAAAATCCTGAAGAGAAAAACCAAGAGAGATTATTTTATTAATGAGATCATAGAAATTTTCTGAGTTTAAAATATTAAATGTTCCTAGAAAACATGATAGTACTTATCTCACAAACCAAGCAGAATATACTCCTTAAAAACAGTGTTGGGTTATTTCGGCCTGCTATATATCCTTGTACGACCCTCCATAGTCTACACTAGCTACAAAGCTGCCTCAAAATCGTTAATGGGATTCGATGCAATTTCAATCTGGAATGTACAAATTCTTCTTACAACAAATTCCTTGAAATTTGTGCTCTTATCTCTTGCCTCAAATTCTTTACATAAAAACATTGCACAGTCTGCTAAATCTGTACTGTATGACTAGCATTAAATGGTGTATGATACTGCTAGCATAATTGCGAAAATTTCTTAGGATGTATGCCCTCTCTTCCTCTTGGGACTTGCGCCCCACTCTTGTTGCTCCTTTTCCATTTCTTTCAGCTCAATCTCTCTCGATATCTCTCTTGGAAAGTGTGCCTCTTCACTCTCACTTTCTCCTTTTATTACGACCCTTCAACTACCTTAAAATATCAATGATCAAGATTAGATATTGGAATCACTAGATCTACATTGTGACTTAATATTTCATTGAGATGACTTGGATCATTTACGTCACTCAAAATTTATAAAAAGTCACTTTAGTCACTAAAATTATAAAAGTACACTAACCAACTTTATAAAGTAAAGTTCCTAGAGAGTGAAATTTTCTCTGTCACTTCAGCATGTTGGGAATCATCAATGCAAACGTACCTCCAAGATACCAAAAACTAACATTGCATTCGTTTATACTAAAATATGTAGCTATTTTAGGGGTAACCATAGAGGAACATGCCATCATTAAAGTCCAACAAATGAACTTGGTATATTCATAGTCTATAATGTTATACAAGATACTACCCATTGCTTCTACATAAGATGATGATCCAACCCAACTAAAACCTAGGCTAGTGTTGATGGTGTGGTTGGATCAATAAATTTTTTTATAGTGAATTAGGCATTAGAGGAAATTTGGGGTCTAAAATGGGCCTTATAAGAAAAAATGCCAACAAAAATTTATTGTGAGTTGGAATTCAAGAACCAATAGAATTCAAATAAAATGAGTCAACCATAATGGTTGAATTGACATATTTGTCATTAAAAAAAACTACTTTTTTTGTTCGTCTTTTCGACATATCTCCCTGTGTTCTTACTCAAATTTTGATCGGGAGAGCTCATTGGATGCAGAATTTGATTCCACATCCAACGAGTACCCACACTGCATACTTTTGACGGACACCGCTTCCCCAAAAACAAGAAATACCTGAAAAAATGTGATGATGAGGTCATCATCATGTTTTTTCAGGTATTTCTTGTTTTTGGGATAAAGGGGTCCATCAAAAGTATGTAGTGTGGGTACTTGTTGGATGCGGAATCAAATTCTGTATCCAACAAGCTCTCCTGAACGAAATTTGAGTAAGACCACATGGAAATATGTCGAAAATACGAACACAAAAAGTAGTTTTTTTTCTTTTTCCCTCAAAAATTAATAAATATTATTTTATTATTTTAACTGTTATTTTATTATTTTAACTATTATTTTATTATTTTCCTTAGGAGGCCCATTTTAGACCTCAAAATTCGTCTAATGATGTCAATCACATGGGAAAAATGCCCTTGAAATCACATGTAGTTTCTCAAGACAACATCAACAACCTAAATCCCAACCCACCCTCTAACGTTCTATCAATATATGCATCTAATTCTAAAGGAAACCAATAACCTAGGGAGAAGATACAAATAAGAGCAATAAAAATGGAAACAAGGGGAACAATAATGCAAACAACAACAAAGTTGGTTGGGGTGAAAAGGAGAAAATGAAATTGAGATTCCCATGCAATCTATGTACTGAGGATCACTTAACTTACCTATGTTCCAAATGGGAGGCTTCTCAATGGTTGGTTGCACATCAGGAATCTACCAAGTAAACCACTATGCTAACCAATTTTTTACCTTTGTAGCAACAAAAAATGGTTACTAGTGCCAATACCAACCCTCCACCCTTGGAAATGGGCAATCAAGGAGCATCCTCACAATGAGGAAACCCAATGAGTTATGATGTTTATATGTGTTAGAGAGATGTGAATATCTATATGAGAGATTGGAATTGTGATACATCTACATCTTGATTGAAAGGAAAGGATTGATCATGATTTGATTAAACCTTTTCACCTAGAAAATCCAATGAATGAAATGATTCCTATGACACTGAAAGGTGTGTTGAATCATAGCATGTACAATCCTAATGTGTGTGCCGCTCAAAACTACAACATAGTGTAATATTTGATATAATCTCCATGAGAAATGTTAACATTAGAAGTCCTTAGAATATCTCCAACATAATGGGATATTATTTTTTTGTGAATAGGGACATTACACCTTTGGATGCTCAATTAATCGCATTTGACTTGTAAAATTGGAATCCCCACCTACCTCACCATGCCACATTCTAGATTTAATTTTTTCCCAAAGGGTCAATATTTTTTAGAATTGTTGTAGATGAGGGGGCCTCCATCGTGCATGATGTCCTTATCATGTTTATAGGACATATAGAATTTTCCTTCTCCTACCATGTTAAAGGAATATGATGGGAACCTTTAATTCATACCTCACAATATTATCCCTGCTCTCTGAGTAGAACTACAGGGGAAGATTGTCAATATAGAATTGGAAGTCATCGACACTCCACTAGATTACAACTTCCTTCAAAGAAGAAGTTGGAATTATTCAATGGTGGTAATGATATCCTTGATCTTTTGATTCAATTAGTTACCCCATAATGAAAATATTATAACAATAGATCAACTATCTTTCTACATAAACGAGTCCATATAGAATATTGGGACAAATTCCCCCTTGGTAGGCCCTTCCATGAAGTCCTATGAGAATCTTGGTGTGGGGATGTACCCAACTTTGACGAGCACTTTTAATCTACCCCTTCCCACATTGCATGACCTATGGGTAGTTCTATAATCCACTTTTAATCTACCCCTTCCCACCCATGATCACTTTGGTCACCTCTAACTCTATGGTGAAAATTTTCAACTTTAGAACTTCATACTTTAAAGATATGTGGGTAGTGTTAGAATCCACAATATGGAACTAGTTCTAGAAGGACACTTTTGGATTTGTATATAGGCAATATTTCTTACCAAGATTTTACATCTAATATGGTATACCATGATTGTAATCCCACCCAGGTGGATATAAATGATCATTTATCCATGCCCATTTATGTTGTTAATTTCTTGCCATGTTAAGACCCCTTGGACATCAATTTTCCTTTGAATGAAGAAAATTGAGAGGTTGTGTCCTTGGGAAATGCCATGGAAGAAAATGTATCAACGTTCTTCCTTTTTACCTATTGTAACTGATGCAAGGATTGAGGAAAATGGTATCGTCAGATTGAGAACCATGGATTGGTATGGGAGCCCTCTTACCAGATGTAAATTCTATGCAAAGGGAAATATGGCCAATATCTCTAAAAAATTTCCCATGATTATTTCCAGGACTCTGGGTGTAATTGAGAATGCCTTTATTGAATTCGACTACTCACCTGCAGATATTGAGATTTACACTGCATTATTCAAGGAATATAGAGAAATTTTCACATAGTTTTACAGAAAGATGCCAAAAATTGACCCATCTATTGTCGACCATGAGATTTAAAACTATTTGAATTATAAACCTATTCGAGAAAAGGTACACCCTTTGAAACCAAGGAAGGCTGTTACCATCAAGGAAAAGGTAGAGAAAATTATCCATTATGTATTTATCTATCATGTTCCTTTAACCGAATGGGTATCTATTTAGTACATATGGACAAAATATAAGGGAATATTAGAGTATGTACAAAATTTTGAGATCTGAACTTAGCTTTTCCTAAGGATAACTATACTAATCCATTCATCGATCATATCATCGATGGATGTTCTAGTAATGAGATTTTTTCATTTATGGATGGATTCTCAAGGTATAATTAGATTCAAATACACCTAGAAGACCAACAAAAGACTGCAATTATTTTTCCTATTGGGGACCTTTTATTATAGGAAGATGTCACTTGGCTTAAAAAATGCTCTTCAAAGGGCCATGTCGTATGCTTTCCATGACATTAAAAATATTTTTGAAGTTTACTTAGATGACCTGACTATTAAATCCAGAAGGAAGGTGGATCACCCCAAACATGTTAGATCCATATTTAATCATGGTTTCATTATTTTAGGATTCATTTGAATCCTCACAAATGAATATTTTGTATCATATCAAGTCGATTACCATGGTTTCATCATTTTGAAAGATGGGATTTAGGTAGGTCCATTTAAGGTTGAGGAAATAGTTTGATTTCCTTTCTTGTGCAATTTGCATCAACTTCAAAGCCTCCAAGAAAAGGACAATTTATTTTGAGGATTTATTCTTTATTACACTAATATTAATAAGGTATTCATGTGCCTTTTTAGGAAAGGATTCCAATTTGTTTGGGATGATAGCGCATAGAGATATTTTGAGGCACTAAAAAAGGCACTGATTTCTACCCCATTTTTTATTGCATCGTACTATAGAAATATTTCCTATTATATCTAGCAAAATTCGATTCAACTATTGGAATGTTGTTTGTTTAGAAAAATGAACTACACTAAGAAAATGTGATATACTATTTGAACAAAAATTTGGATGGACATGAGCTAAGGTATTCCCATGTTAAAAATATGGAATTATCTACCATTCATTTGGTAAAAATATTGAAACTATATTATCCTTAGAAAATTTACCGTAATTGTGGATTCTAATCCCTTCCAATGTATATTTTCTTGATGAATTGCTGATGGAAAGTATAATAAGTGGATTGTAATCCTCCAAGAGTTCCATCTAGGTTTCACGTCAACAAAATCAAAGAAGTCCTTGGAATTTTTAGAGCTCATGTCAGAGCTCCCTAAATATGGTAAGGGAGTGGTAGAGGGTGAATCCCAACATGGTGAACACATATTCATCATCAACTGTGATGACCTCTAGAATGGAAATATCTTAGATTACCTATAGACCTAGAGGGTCCTAGCTCAATCCTCTCCTAAGGAAATATGGATAATTGATCACAATTGAAGCATTATGTTATTATTGATGACATGTTATATTGTCAATGAATTGATGCAGTTCTAAGATGGTGTATAACTCATGAGGAGGAAGAGAAAGTATTGAATGATTTCTATCGAGGAGCTTGTGGTGGTCATTTATCGGGACTTGCTACAACCCCAAAAATATTGCATGCATGATATTTCTATTCCTTGATCTTCAAAGACTCCATTGAAGAATTCAAGAAGTGGAATCCATGTCAAAACTTTACTAGAAAAATATGTGTGCACCCTACTCAATTATATCATGTAATCACCATTGGAACCTTTAGGAAATGTAGAATATACAACTTGCAAGTTAAAATTGGTGAAAGGTCATAAATAAATTATTGTGATAGTCAACTACTAATTTACTAAGTGGGTCGAAGCCATGCCTACATTCACTTGTGATGGTGAAACTACAACACACTTCATTTTTAACAAGATCATAACTATATTTGGTATACCCAAAGAAATTGTTACAAACAATGGTAGTCAATTCCAGGATAAGATAATGTCAGAACTAGTTAGGAAGCTTGGTTTTAGGAAGGATTTATCCTCACCATAATATCCATAAGAAAATGGGAAAGTAGAGAAAATCAATAATTCCTTTAAAACCATGTTGTAGAAGAAAATGGACATAATAAAAAACAACTAGCATATCATGTTGTATCTTGTACTTTGGGCATAATGGACTTCATTCAATACTAATATAGGGTGTGACCTCTTTTCAAAATTTTCATGGAGTCGAGGATGTACTACCCATCGAGTTTGAAATCCTATCGTTGAAACTAGACATTGATCTTTTACTGGACACCACTTAGTTAGAAGAACACCTATTGTACCTAAAACAATTAGACGAGAACAAAAGGGATGTTGCTACTACCAATGAAGTGCACAAGAAGAATGTAAAATCTCAACATGACAAATATATTTTTCCTTGTGTCTTCTATGGAGGAGACATGGTACTCATCTATGACTATGAACATGATGAAATTAGGGCATGGAAAGTTCAATTATATGTGTCTTGGACCTTACATTATGAGGAAATTCTAAAATAGAGGAGATTATGAATTAGAAGAATTCGAGGGAAACATCCTAGGGGCTAGAAATGATCTCTATCTAAATAGGTATTATGCCTAGAGGGGAATGTCTTGGAAAAATTTGCTTAGACTTGTTGTATTATAATTAGATAAGGTTCCTTTAATTTTATATTTTGGTTTAGTATTAGTCATGGATCATCTTTCCTTGTGCTTAATTGGTAGTTTTCTCTAGATGCACCTATGCTTGTGTGGTTTGCGTACATGGCTTGTCATCACACTTAGAAACTTACTTCCACAGTTTGGGTAATCTATGCTCACACATATTGCCTTATAAGCATAATGTTGTTCATGAGAGTCTGTTCTAATCTTGGCTGTATTAATTTTCTTTTGCAAGTAGTTACTACCGGGAGATACTTATGATCTTCCAAGTTAGGATTAATGACCTCCTTATAGTATATTAGTTTTCTCTTAACCGCTAAATTTTCCTCACACCATAATTTCTCTTTAAACTTAGAAGTAATAATATTTTTAACAATATCAATGTCACATGCCCCAATTTTGTAAAATAATGTTATCTTATTTTGATTCTATTCCAAGACATTATTTTAAATTTAATGCTAAGTTGAAACTGATGACTCAGCAGAGTCAAAGATGTGGAATGTAATTCTGAATATCTTAATTTTAAATAAATAAAAGTGGAGGCAACATCTCGGGAGAGCTGTTAAAAAGAGTATTATTGGTCAAGTTGGTGGAGAATACTAGGTGGAGAGCAAATAGACAAGTGGCAGCATCCTCAAACACTTCCTATGTTGTAGGTGGAAACCTCCCTACATTTGGTGTTATGATCCCCCAAGAAAGTGGGATCAGAGTAGGTGGCTCAATTAATGAAAACTAATGAAAAAAGACTTAGGAAATATTAATAAAAGTACCTAATGTAGAGAGCTGGGGGCTGCTCATTTTCAGGAGAAGAACCATTCAGGTGAATGCACTTCAAGGAATTCATTGGGAAGGGAAATTTTGAGGAAGGTGTTTGAGGGGTAAACTACAGGAAGGTGATCTCTAGTATAGCCTTGCAGCTGAAATATCTTGCTGCAGTGTGCAGAGTTGATATTGAGTCTCAAGACTAGTACTTTGTTGTTTGCTCCACCTAGTTCTAGCCAAAGAGACGAGAAAAGGCTCGGCGGTCCTGAGAATTCGTTGTTTGAGCACTCTCCAGGAGTTGGTAGGGAGGAATGGCATCCCATTGCTGTTGTCATCCACCTTTAAAAACAGATTCCATTATCTATTAATTTCTGTGTTATAGATTATATTTGTGTGTGAACAAATAATGAATGATTATATGTTATGCTGTAAATTGTTAAGTTGAAATCTCTTAGTTGTTTCAAGGATGAATCTCTACTTTGATGAAATATAAATCCTACCTATGTTTTTCCCCATCTGGAGTAATCTAGATCGTACTCTAGCACAGGTAGTCTGTTTAAATGAATGAAGTATGATAGGAATATGAATGAATAGAATACTTATGTTTTTCTGAGTATTGAAATGTTTTCTTTTAGTAGATAGTTATTTTTACAGAAAGATTATTAATCTGTTCGTAGAGTTATTGGTAGAACTAGACTGAGTATTTAACATTAGAGGAAATTTCTACTCAAAATGGGCCTTTTAACTTTTATTCAAATTCTATGTCATCATGTGTTAGCCAATGAAATTGATTTAAATTTTAAATAGTGTATAGGTCTTAAACATTTTTTTAATATAAATTTGGGGATAGGTATCATAAAAAAACTACTTTTTTCGTTTGTATTTTTGACATATCTCCCTGTGTTTTTACTCAAATTTCGATCGAGAGAGCTCGTTGGATGCGGAATTAAATTCCACATCCAACAAGTACCCACTTGGAATACTTTTGATGGACCCCACTACCCCAAAAACAATAAATACTTAAAAAAATGGAATGATGACATCATCATTTCATTTTTTCAGGTATTTCTTGTTTTTGGGTAGCGAGGTCCGTCAAAAGTATGCCGAGTGGGTACTCATTGGATGCAGAATTTAATTCCACATCCAATGAGCTCTCCCGATCGAAATTTGAGTAAAAACACAGGGAGATATGTCAAAAATACAAACAAAAAAGTAGTTTTTTTCTTTTCTTCCTCCAAAATTAATAAATATTATTTTATTGTTTTAACTATTATTTTATTAATTCATTTTAGGAGGCCCATTTTGAGTTGAAATTTCCTCTAATGATTATCAGAAAAGAAACAAGAATCATATTACTTACTAACAATAGTATGTTTAAGCATATAATTCATTCTTCTACACAGTATCTACTTCTATAAACTGTACATTTATACTGAAATAGAAGAACTAGTATTATCAGTTGAAAGTTACCATTTATGTTAAGAAAAGATGTAAAAATAATACGGTTAGTTTATCTCTTTTCCATTAGTGCTAACTAATTTACCTGCAACTATCTGAACTCTAAATAAGAACTTGATAAATATTACGGTATTCTTTTCTTAGTATTAATAACGAAAGGACATTAGTGACCTATGCTTAAGTTATTATTAATAAGAAACTGTCTTTATACACTTATAGACAGTATAGATGAAAAGAGTATTGACAGGTAGGAAGGTTCTTATTTTCTTTCAGCAAGCTTACAGAGATAATTTTATTAAATAAACACAATAACTATAGACTACTCTGAGTCTTATTTAATATATATATAAATACCAACATAAACTTAAGAGGATACATTATTCATAGATAATAATATTATTAATATAGATAATAATATTATTAACAATAAACAGTGATGTTTATAAACTAATAATTCTTTAAAACAAACTGAAGAAAACTGTGTGATAGTAATCGAATTAAGAAAATAACAATACAGGAATTAATACTCTATAAAAGTTAAATAGGATAAACCCTAGCTCATATTCTGAGCGTAATCTATTTATATTTTTATATACTATAGTAACCTAGGTTAAACATAAGATAGTTCTTTTAAAACTATTAAAGAACCAACTAAAAATTTTATACACAGAAATGAATTACATTACTGATCAACATGTATAAATGTATTTATAAAAGAAACGATTCTTTTCTTTTACTAACAGCATGCATCTATAGAAATAAATGTCAGGGTAAAAACCCTTAAAATTATTACATTTACAAGCACCAAAACATTAAAACCTAATTTACATAAATTATGTAACCATTAATAATCAGGTTAATATAATTTATTCACAGTCCTTTGAAGGACAAATAATAATCTACTCACAGTCCTTTAAGGACAAATAGAAAAATTGTATAATTATTATAACAAGAATAATTTATATAAAAACGAGGGTTTTTACAAGTCAAACCCTAGTTTATAACTCCAATCAAAACAAGCAAGAATTAAGTTACGGCTGTAAGTATCAGCCTTAAGTTTTTATTTATAAATCTTACGGAGTGCTCAAACAGAGTATAAAATTCATTACATTCAAGAAGGGTAAAAACCCTAACTTTTTACATAAAGTGTAATGTAAAACATATGTTAAACCAAACAAGTCTACTGACAGCACTGTCACTACAAACTTCAACTCGACCGTGAAAGCCAAACTTCAACTAAGTACAGTGCTCAGATAAACCGAGTCTACCCTAGTGAGGGTTTGATTCTAAGTATTACAACAACATCCTGTAGAAACAATAACACAACAACATAACTCATGGCGAGTCGAGGGAGGGTTTTCCAAAACCATGGGCAAGTCCATCGACCACCCTAACACTAGTAGAGTGAAAATTCCAACATTTGGACCATGGGGCTTACCTGAAAATGAACCATGAGCCACGGCCTTTGTAGGGGACTGCCTATTTCTGATTGTACAAGCTTTACAATGGTGAGAACCTGCAAGCAATGTAACAAACCACTGTCAGTTAAATATACCATTACAAACTACTATAATGACAAAGTAAATTTGGCAACGAAGTAATTGGACTCAAAGTATTATTTACCTATAAGAAGAGAACGACGAGCATCCTCAATGAAGCACTGTCACCTACAAGCTGTGCAAACAAATACCCAACAGCCTGCAAGGTAAATACCTCACACATTGGCGATCCACGAGAATAGTAACAGGTAACTGAAGTATACTGTAAGCTACGAAGACAACGAAAGGAGAACTACACAAATAGCAAGTCATGAGCAGTAGTAATCTCCACAAGTCACATATCGAGAACCAAGCCAGTGGGAATGGTTTCTAAAACCATGCACTAATGACAAACGTAGCATGGAAACAAGGCACAAGACAACCAGAATGAGGAGGAACGAAGACCTCCATGGAAGACAAGCAAAGCAACCCTAGAGCCAGCGAAAACTGCGGGATGGAAATGATAATGGTTAGGTTTCGATAGTATTTTATATCTCCCATGCATGGACAGGAAACAACCACATAGAAAACAAATCAAACCATGCAAAGAGGGTCGTGTTCTATAGTTCCTGTGTAAAACAAGAATCCAATTATTTGATCATTGGAGCATGGAGTAAAACTATAATGTTAAACCAATAATTTGCCATCCAAATCATTAATCATTTGCACATTATCATATGTTAGTATAGGGACAATGATATCCATGTTTATGGTTACGTTGACCCTTCAAGAAATGTTACTTATAAACCTTTGTTAAAACACAATAGCCATTCATGCATAAGAATAAATCCACTATGAACCTTATGTTATTCTTTTACAGCATCGCAATTGTGGTTTAAAGAGTTACATATCCTTCCTCTAAACATTGTTTTATCTATTTGATAGAAATCAAATAATTCATGTATTGTTTATAGATCAATGTTTTAGGTATACACGATAGTTAAGAGATCAAATGTGTATATGGGAGAGTTCATGCTAGATCTTAAACAACTATAGTTTTCCCTAGTAACAAAAGATAAACTATAGTTTATACATAGTAAATCTTTTGTAATAACAATATTACAATTCATAATTTTATAAATGGCATAATGTAATAGTGCAAAGGATTATCAACTCTACTTTAAAATACGTTTATAATAACAGACCAATTATAGACTGAATGTCTATTGAACAAATAGATTATACATATCTATAAGACTTACATGAACTAATAACTCAATCAATACCAGAACTTTGAAGTAGTACAAAATTGAAGGTAAGAACATTATTATGAAATTCTGCTACATAGTTCAAGCGACAATACTTTGATGGATTTTGGGGTATGACTCAACTTGGTTCTTATTCTAATTTTACTCTGTCTAATGGATAGTAAAGTAATTATACAACTAAACATGATAACTAGAATAGGAATAACCCTATTGAATCCAAAAATTACTAGAACCATAGGGTTCGACATGGAATTAAAATATAGGTAACCATGATCTCATGTAGAAAGACATGATGGTTTGTAGTTTGCACAATTGAAGTTATACTGTCCAAAGGATAACAGGCTTTAAGTTATCTTGCAGAAGCAAAATTTGGGTCAATGATTACATAGACAAGATAATGTACTATTGCATAAATACTGACAATAACAATCATTATAATATTACAATTTCATAGACTAAAGTAGAAATAATTTGTAACTAAGATTCTAATTCTTAGAGTCGCAAACATATTTTACTCTCGTTACTTACTTCTAAATATGTCTGCTAGAAAAACTGAAGGAAGCCAAATGGTTTTACCTTACAGAGGTTGTCTAGAGTTCAGCAGCTTAATTACTAAGCTTTTAAATTGCAAATAAAATATTGCTGACACTTTAAAGAACTTTTAATATGTACTCGTTCGATCATACCTATAAACCTATAAGAATCAGTATTCATCTGCATTAGCACGATTCCTAAGTAATCCCCTGATTCAAAAGTAGATTCCACCTACTTGAAATGAAAAGACTCATCAGTAAACTAAAATATAACAGCACGCAAGAAGACTTTAATCTTGTTACAAAAATGAACTGCTAAGTTATTATAATTAAGATTTAGTGAAACTAATTACTTGACTGTTTCTTTTATTTACAAACTGTTAGCTATTAGTAGACCGCATGGTTTAGCATTTACTGTTATCTTGAAATTTTAAATTTTTGTGAAAATTTGGGGTTTTGACATGTGGTATCAGAGCACAAGGTTCAAACACTAGGCCTTGATGAAGCCCAACTAGATTTCGTAAAACAGTAAATTAAATTATTATGCTGATGTATTTTATTTTAAAATGTTATTCCATAGAGAATTTTTTTTCTGAAGTTTAACAGGAAGGTATGGAAGGGCTGGAAGAGTATGCATGGGAGGAGTCTGTAGCTACTAAAATAGGGAATTTACCAAGAGATCCTATACCAGAGGATTTAACTACCAATTCCTCAGCGTTGTTACAAACTGTAAAAGACTTAAAAACTGAAATGGAGTCTGTAAAGCGAGAGAATGAAATTATTTTGAGAGCTCAAGAAGAGCTGAATCAGATCCTAATTGAAAAGTTTCAAACTGAGGGTAGGGGTAGAAGGACAGAATCTGAAGATGCCAGTCATCAACGAAAATTTAAAAAGATGAAGCATACAAAAACTGAAAGTAGTTCATCTTCTAAAGTGTTTGGTGAACAACAAAATTATCATACTACTAGTGACAGTAGTGATGATAATCTGTACGCTAAGAAGAGGAAATACAAACCATATGAGGAAATTTCTGGGGAATTCAAAAAGATAAAACCACCAACTTTTAATGGAGAGATTGAGAAGGGGGAGGAAGATGAATCTTGGTTATCCGGGATGAAAAAGTACTTCCAAATATATAACTATTCTAACTAGTTAAAGGCTAGGATGGCTATATATAACCTCTCAGGAAAGGCTGACATTTGGTGGAAGGACTTGAAGAGAGTTAAGGGTTTAAAAGAGAAAGAAGTTAACTGGAGTACCTTTAAGAGGTATTTTAAAAATAAATTCCTATCTGAGAAGTATTATGAGGAGAGAGCTAAAGAGTTTTATGAACCGAAGTTAGGTTCAATGACAATGAAGGATCTGAACAGCAAGTTCTTAAGTCTACTTAGGTATGTACCCTACCTTGTAGATGAGAAACCAAAGGTACATTGATTCCTTAGCTGTCTACCATATTATATTAAAGATAGAATTGAATATGATAACCCAAAGACCTTGGAGGAAGCTATGAGGAAGGCTAACTTTTGTTTTGAGCAGAATCGGAAGAAGGAAGGCCTAGCCAACTGGAAGGCTAAGAAAAATAATAATTAGTTTGAATATAAGAAGAAGGATTTTGGGCCTAACATAAATTTTAAGAACAATAAGGACAAAAACTATTCTAATAAGAAGAATTTCCAAGGAAATAGGAACAATACACCTAACAATTAGAACAATTCTAAAGGTAAGGAAACTACAAATAATCATGGAAACTTTACCAAGAATTTTGAGCATAAAGAGCCTATCAAGTGTTGGGAATGTAATGGCCCACACTATGCTTCAGTCTATCCAAACTAGAAGAAGACTGTTAGCAACATTCATGCTATACAGGAAGAGATGACCGTTGGGGAACTAGCAAGGAGCTTGCCCAGAATCAATGTAGCCTTGGAGAACCAACAAGTTGAATATCATGCTTCCATGGTGGAAGTAGAAGGTATGATAAATCAGACCCCTGTAACTATTTTAATTGATATAGGAGCTAGTCTCAATTATATTGCACCCCAGATAGTGGAAAAATGTAAGTTATCTATTGATAAGTTTGAGAATTCATGGTTAGTTCAGTTAGCCACTAGTGCTAAAATAAAAGTAACTTTTTTTGTGAAAGAATGTGCTTTACTTATGGATAAATTTGAAACTGTTGTTAAACTTAATGTTTTGCCACTTGGATCTTATGATTTTCTGATTGGTATGGACTGGTTAGAACAACATAGAGTAATTCTAATGGTTATGATAAAACTTTCAAATACTTAAACAGTGATGAAAAACCAGTAAGCGTTAAAGGTATTCCTAGAAAAACTACTATAAGGCAGATTTCTACTTTACAACTTAAAAGAGCTGTTAGAAAAGGATGTAAATCTTACACAGTAACAATTACAAATGAGGAAAGTACAATTAAAATAGATAAGTTAAAAGTAGAAGACATCCCAGTCTTAAAAGAATATGTTGATGTATTCCCAGAAGAAATTTTGGTATTACCTCCGAAAAGGGAATTGGATTTCACCATTGAGCTGGTAACGGGTGAAGTACCTAGTTCAAAGGCCCCTTATCGAATGAACATATTGGAACTTAATGAATTAAAATCACAATTGAAAGAGTTAATTGATAAAAAGTATATTCGACCAAGTGTGTCTCCCTGGGGGACACCTGTCATCTTCGTCAAGAAGAAGGATGAAACTATGCAACTTTGCATAGATTACCGCCAATTAAACAAGATGACCATCAAAAATCGATATCCATTGCCATGCATAGATGATCTATTTGATCAACTACGTGGAGCCACGGTGTTTTCAAAAATAAATTTAAGGTCGGGGTATCATCAAGTGAGAATTAAAGATGAAGACATCTTTAAGACAGCTTTCCGAACAAGATATGGTCATTACGAATTTGTCGTAATGCCATTTGGGATTGCGAACGCCTCAACTATCTTCATGTGTTTAATGAACAACATAATTCATAAGTATTTAGATAAGTTTGTGGTCATGTTTATCGACAACATTCTAATCTATTCAAAAACTGAAGAGGAACATAAAGAACATTTAAAAATTGTTTTGCAAGAGCTGCGAGAACATCAACTCTTCGCAAAGTTTAGTAAGTGTGAATTCTTCAAGGATAAGATTCAGTATTTAGGTCACGTAGTGACCAAGGAAGGAATTTCCGTAGATCCTGAAAAGATACGGGCAATCGAAGATTGGTCGGTTCCTAAGGATGTGACGGATGTTAGTTCTTTCATAGGCATTACCGGTTACTATTGGAGGTTCATTGAAGGCTTTTCAAGGATAACAAATCCGATAACTTCCTTGCAAAAGAAAGGAAAGAAGTTCATCTAGAATCAGAAATGTGAGGAAAGCTTTAAAAAGTTAAAAACTTTGTTAACCAATGCACCCATTTTAAGAATAGCAGATCCTAATAAAGAATTTATAGTGTGTACTAATGCCTGTAATGATGGCTTAGGTGGTGTTCTGACTCAAGAAGGGCATGTTATTTCCTATGAGTCTAGAAATTTGAAAGTTCATGAAAAGAATTATGCAACATATGATCTGGAACTAGCAGCTATAATACACGCCTTAAAGATGTGGCGACATCACCTAATTGGCAGAAAATTTGTTTTAATGACTGATAATAAAGGATTGAAGTATCTTTTAGATCAGCCTAATTTAAATGCCAGACAAGCTAGATGGTTAGCTTTCTTAAGTGAGTATGATTTTGAAATCCAGCATATAAAAGGTAAAGAAAATAAATTTGTTGATGCATTAAATAGGAAAGCAAGGCTGAATTTTGCAACAACAATCAGCACTTTTGTTTCAGACTTAGATGAACAGCTTAAAGAAGGAATAAAACAAGATGAAATTTACTAGAATTTGCAAGCTAAAGCTAAGGAAAACCCAACAGAAAACTTAATAAAATGTTACAGTTTAAATGAAAAAGAATTTTTACTATATAAAGATAAACTGTATGTCCCTAACGTACCTAAGGTCAAGCTATTAATTCTGGATGAAATCCACAAAACACCATATTCAGGCCATCCAGGTTATCGAAAGACTATAACCATGTTAAGAAAAGAGTATTTCTGGCCAAATATGAAAACTGAAGTAGCTGAATATATTGCAAGGTGTTTAGAATGTCAACAGGTAAAAACTAAACACCAACACCCAGCTAGTTTGCTACAGCCTTTACCTATCCCTAGCTGGAAATGGGAGGTGATTAGTCTACATTTTATTACTGGACTACCTAGAAATCAAAATCAGAATGTTTCTATTATGGTAGTAGTTGATAAGTTAAACAAAGAAACTTACTTTATACTTGTTAAAACTGCTTATAAAGCTGCCAACATAGCTTATATTTTTCTAAAATAGATTTTTCGCTTGCATGGAGTCCCAAAAGTCATAATCTCAGATAGAGATCCTAAGTTTACAGGAAAATTTTGGAGGTCCTTATTTAAAGGGTTGAACACTACATTAAATTTCAGTACTTCTTTCCATCCTCAGATAGAAAGACAAACTGAAAGGGTAAATCAGGTACTGGAAGATCTATTAAGAATGCATGTGAAAAACTGGCCTGGTAAATGGGAGGACTATTTACATCTAGTAGAATTTGCTTATAATAATAATTATCAAACATCAACTAGATTTAGTTCGTTTGAAATTTTATATGGACAGAAATGTAATACTCCTATCTCTTGGAGTGATCCAGTAGATAGATTGGTATTAGGTCCAGAACTATTGAAAGAAATGGAAGAAGTTATGAAACAAGTGCAGGGAAATCTGAAAGTGGCACGAGATCATTAGAAAAGTCAAATAGACTTAAAAAGAAATCCAAAGGAGTTTCAGGGGGGTGAACATGTTTTCATCAAGGTAAGGCCCAAAAAGAGCTCTCTAAGATTGGGGAGTTGTGCAAAATTGGCACCTTGTTATTGTGGCCCATTTGAAATTATGTCTAGGATTGGACAAGTAGCTTATCAATTAGCATTACCACCTAATTTAAGAGTACATAATATTTTTCACATTTTATTTTTAAATAAATATGTTCATGATGCTACTCATGTTGTTAATTGGAATGTTGTACAGGTGGAAATAGAAGGAGAATTTCTGGTGGAAATGGACTGTATCCTCGGGAGGAGGAAAATTACATTTCGAAACCGAACCATTGGATAGGTGACGGTGCAATGGAAGCACCTTAGTCCAGAGGAAGCCACATAGGAATTAGAAATAAAAATACGAGATTCATATCCAATTCTGTTCCAGGGGACTTCGGAGGATGAAGAATAAATAACATCGAGGACAATGTTATATTCTAAGGGGGTGTGTATGTCACACGCCCCAATTTTGTA
The DNA here is from genome assembly GCA_001517045.1 of Pseudotsuga menziesii. Classification (NCBI taxonomy): domain Eukaryota; kingdom Viridiplantae; phylum Streptophyta; class Pinopsida; order Pinales; family Pinaceae; genus Pseudotsuga; species Pseudotsuga menziesii. The sequence goes on from LPNX010228475.1 coordinate 665,039, forward strand.
AAATAATCTTATCTTATTTTGATTTTATTCCAATACATTATGTTAAATTTAATGCTAAGTTGAAAATGATGACTCAGCAGAGTCAAAGATGTGGAATTTAATTCTGAATATCTTAAATTTAAATAAATAAAAGTGGCTACAACAGCTTGGGAGAGCTGTTAAAAAGAGTGTTACTCGTTAAGCTGGTGGAGGAGACTAGGTGGAGAGCAGATAGACAAGTGGCAGCATCCTCAAACACTTCCTATGTTGCAGGTGGAAACCTCCCTACATTTGGGGTCATGATCCCCCAAGAAAGTGGGATCAGAGTAGGTGGCTCAATTAATGACAACTAACCCAAAAAGACCTAGGAAATCTTAATAAAAGTAACCAATGTAGAGAGCTGGGGGCTGCTTATTTTCCAGGAGAAGAATCATTCAGGTGAATGCACTTCAAGGAATTCATTGGGAAGGGGGATTTTGAGGAAGGTGTTTGAGGGGTAAACTGTAGGAAGGTGATCTAGTACAGCCTTGCAACTGAAAGATCTTGCTGCAGTGTGTGGAATTGGTATTGAGTCTCAGGACTAGTACTTTGTTGTTTTCTCCACCTAGTTCTATCCAAGGAGACTAAAACAGGCTCGTGCGTCCTACGAAGTCGCTGTTTGAGCGCTCTCCAGAAGTTGATAGGGAGGAATGGCCTCCCATTGCTGTTGTCATCCATCTTTAAAAATAGGTTCCATTATCTTTTAATTTCTCTGTTATAGTTTATATCTGTGTGTGAAAAAATATCAAATGATTATATGTTATGCTGTAAATTGTTAAGTTGAAATCTCTTAGTTGTTTCAAGGCTGAATCTATACTTTGATGAAAGATAAATCCTACTTGTGTTTTTCCCCATCTGGAGTAATCTAGATCGTACTCTAGCCCAGGTTGTGTGTTTAAATGAATGAAGTATGATAAGAATATGAATGAATAGAATACTTATGTTTTTCTGAGTATTGAAATGTTTTCTTTCATTAGATAGTTATTTTTACAGAAATATTATTCAACTATTCGTAGATTTATTGGTATAACTAGACTGAGTATTTAAATTATCAGAAAAGAAACAAGAATCATATTACTTACTAACAATAGTATGTTTAAGCATATAATTCATTCTTCTACACAGTATCTACTTCTATAAACTATACATTTATACTGAAATAGAAGAACTAGTATTATCAGTTGAAAGTTACCATTTATGTTAAGAAAATATGTAAAAATAATACGGTTAGTTTATCTCTTTTCCGTTAGTGCTAACTAATTTACCTACAACTATCTGAATTCTAAATAAGAACTTGATAAATATTATGGTATTCTTTTCTTAGTATTAATAACTAAAGGACGGTAGTAACCTATGCTTAAGTTATTATTAATAAGAAACTGTCCTTATACACTTACAGACAGTATAGATGAAAAGAGTATTGATAGGTAGGAAGGTTCTTATTTTCTTTCAGCAAGCTTACAGAGATACTTTTATTAAATAAACACAATTACTATAGACTGCTCTCAGTCTTATTTAATATATATATATAAATACCAACATAAATTTAAGAGGATACATTATTCATAGATAATAATATTATTAATATAGATAATATTATTAACAATAAACACTGATGTTTATAAATTAATAATTCTTTAAAACAAACTGAAGAAAACTCTGTGACAGTAATCGAATTAACAAAAAAACAATACATGAATTAATACTCTATAAAAGTTAAATAGGATAAACCCTAGCTCATATTCTGAGTGTAATCTATTTATATTTTTATATACTGTAGTAACCTAGGTTAAACATAAGATAGTTCTTTTAAAACTATTAAAGAACCAACTAAAAATTTTATACACAGAAATGAATTACATTACTGATCAACATGTATAAATGTATTTATAAAAGAAACGGTGCTTTTCTTTTACTAACAGCATGCATCTATAGAAATAAATGTCAGGGTTAAAACCCTTAAAATTATTACATTTACAAGTACCAAAACATTAAAACCTAATTTACATAAATTATGTAACCATTAATAATCAGGTTAATATAATTTACTCACAGTACTTTGAAGGACAAATAATAATCTACTCACAGTCCTTTAAGGACAAATAGAAAAACTGTGTAATTATTATAACAAGAATAATTTATATCAAAACGAGGGTTTTTACAAGTCAAACACTAGTTTATAACTCCAATCAAAATGAGCAAGAATTAAGTTACGACTATAAATATTAGCCTTAAGTTTTTGTTTATAAAACTTACAGAGTACTCAAACAGAGTATAAACTTTATTACATTCAAGAAGGGTAAAAACCATAAATTTTTACATAGAGTGTAATGTAAAACATATGTTAAACCAAACAAGTCTACTGACAACACTGTCATTACAAAAACTACAAACTTCAACCCGACCATAAAAGCCAAACTTCAACTAAGTACAGTGCTCACATAAACCAAGTCTACCCTAGCGAGGGTTTGATTCTAAGTATTACAACAATAGCCTACAGAAACAATAACACAACAACATAACTCATGGTGAGTCGAGGGAGGGTTTTCCAAAATGCTGGGCGAGTCCATCGACCACCCTAACACTATAAGAGTGAAAAATACAACATTTGGACCATGAGGCTTACCCAAAAACGAACCACGAGCCACATCCTTTGTAGTGGACTACCTATTTGTCATTGTACAAGCTTTATAGTGGCGAGCACCTGCAAGAAAGGTAACAAACCACTATCAGTTAAATATACCATTACAAACTACTGTAAGAGGAAAGTAAATTTTACAACGAAGTAATTGAACTCAAAGTATTATTTACCTGTCAAAAGAGAACGACGAGGAGCCTCAATGAAGCACTATCACCTACAGGCTATGCAAATGAAGACCCAATAGCCTGTAAGGTAAATACCTCACACATTGGCAATCCATGTGAACAGTAACAGGTAACTGAAGTGTATTTTAAGCTATGAAGACAGCGAAAGGAGAACTACATAGATAGCAAGTCACAAGCAGTAGTAATATCCACAAGTTGTAGAACGAGAACCAAGCCAATGGGAATGGCTTCTAAAACCATGCACTAATGACAAACGCAGCATGGAACCAAGGCACAAGACAACCAGAATGAGGAGGGACGACGACCACCATGGAAGACAAGCAAAGAAACCCTAGAGCCAACAAAAACTGCAGGATGGAAATGATAATGGTTAGGTTTCGTCAGTATTTTATATCTCCCATGCGTGGACAGGAAACAACCACAAAGAAAACAAATCAAACCATGCAAAGAGAGTCGTGTTCTATAGTGCCTAAGTAAAACAAGAATCCAATTATTTGATCATTGGAGCAGGGAGTAAAACTATAATTTTCAACCAATAATTTGCCATCCAAATAATTAATCATTTGCACATTATCATCTGTTAGTATAGGGACAATAATATCCAAAGTTTATGGTTACATTGACCCTTCAGGAAATGTTACTTATAAACCTTCGTTAAAACCCAATAGTCATTCATGCATAAGACTAAATCCACTATGAACCTTATGTTATTCTTTTACAGCATCGCAATTGCGGTTTAACAAGTTACATATCCTTCCTCTAAACATTGTTTTATGTATTTGATAGAAATCAAATAATTCATGTATTGTTTATAGATAAATGTTTTAGGTATACATGATAGTTAAGAGATCAAATGTGTATATGGGAGAGTTCATGCTAGATATTAAACAACTATAGTTTTCCCTAGTAACAAAAGATAAAATATAGTTTATACATAGTAAATCTTTTGTAATAACAATATTACAATACATAATTTTATAAATGGAATAATGTAATAGTGCAAAGGATTATCAACTCTACTTTAAAATACGTTTATAATCACAAACTAATTATAGACTGAATGTCTATTGGACAAATAGATTATGCATATCTATAAGACTTACATGAACTAATAACTCAATTAGTACTAGAACTTTGAAGTAGTACAAAACTTAAGGTAAGAACATTATTACGAAATTCTACATAGTTCAAGCGACAATACTTTGATGGATCTTGGGGTATGACTCAACTTGGTCCTTATTCTTGTTTTACTATGTCTAATGGATAGTAAAGTGATTATAGAACTAAACATGATAACTAGAATAGGAATGACCCTGTTGAATCCAGAAATTACTAGAACCATAGGGTTCGACATGGAATTAAAACATAGGTAACCATGATCTCATGTAGAAAGACATGATGGTTTTTAGTTTGCACAATAGAAGTTATACTGTCCAAAGGATAACAGGCTGTAAGTTATCTTGCAAAAGCAAAATATGGGTCAATGATTACACAGACAAGATAATGTACTATTGCATAAATACTTACAATAACAATCATTATAACATTACAATTTCATAGACTAAAGTAGAAATACTTTGTAATTGAGATTCTAATGCTTAGAGTCGCAAACATATTTTACTGTCGTTACTTACTTCTGAACATGTCTACTAGAAAAACTGAAGGAAGCCAAATGGTTTTACCTTACAGGGGCTGTCTAGAGTTCAACAGCTTAATTACTAAGCTTTTAAATTGCAAATAAAATATTGCTGACACTTTAAAGAACTTTTAATATGTACTCGTTCGATCATACCTGTAAACTTATAAGAATCAGTATTCATCTACGTTAGCACGATTACTAAGTAATCCCTAGATTCAAAAGTAGATTCCACGTACTTGAAATGAAAAGACTCATCAGTAAACTAAAATATAACAACACGCAAGAAGACTTTAATCTTTTTACAAAAATGAACTATTAAGTTATTATAATTAAGATTTAGTGAAACTAGTTACTTGACTGTTTCTTTTATTTACAAATTGTTAGCTGTTAGTATACCGTAGGGTTTAGCATTTACTGTTATCTCAAAATTTTAAATTTTTGTGAAAATTTGGAGTTTTGACAATCAATGTTCCGCAAAGCGTCGTTTTCATTAATACCCCGATGGTTTTGACTTGAGTTTAAAGAAATTTTAGGAAGTCTCCCATTTTCCATGTTATTTATCTTATGCTTGTACATCAAGTACCTAGTCATAGCAATGCTCTCAATGGGGGGAAGACCCACTTCTATGAGGAGAATAGGATAAGGCGTATTGCTTTAAATTTTGAGGTTATAAGTTATAAACCACTTCTGGACTTGCTCAATCTTCCTCCAATATTATCTAGAAATGTTGCACCCCCATACTTCAAAAGCATACAAGATAACATGGATGACAAGAGTTTCAAAGAGAAAGGTTTTTTTATCCCACATTACTAGATTGGCTGATTTACAGTTATTTTCAAGACCGATTTACAGTTATTTTCAAGACCAAAATAAGCTTTCCACCCTCTCTTAATCCTTTTCTCAATTCTATAGTTCCAATTGAGCTTGTGATGAATATCAATTCTGAGATACTTGTAAGAGGTCACTTCCTCTAGATTTCTATTATCATAAATACAATTTGCATAGGTGTCTTTTTTAGATTTTATAATCATGATTTTTTTCTTGTCGGTGTTAACAATCATACCCATGTTAGAGCAAAAATATTTAAGAATTATTAATTGCTTATTGAGATCAGAGGGACACCTTTCCATAAGAACAATATCATCAGCATAAAGTAAGAGGATGATAACTATCCCAACTAAGATTGTACCGGTGCAACCTGCTTCTTTCGAACATTTTTCTAACTTATCAATATAAATGCCAAAAAGGGTAGGGGAGAGGGGAAAACCTTGTTTAACTCCAATATTATAATTTATATCTGTTTTCCACACCTCATTATTCATAAGCTTGGAAATGACCTTTTAGTATAACCTTATCACAACAACTTTTAACTCAAAAGGAACCTTAAGCTCATCTAGCCTATTCCATAGGTTATTTCTAGGAACTGTATCAAAAGCTTTTCTAAAATTCACAAATCAACAAAATAGGACAAACTTATTATTACAACATTCCTTTGCAATGATCCTAAGTGTAACACGGTGGTCTGGGGTTGAATGCTTCCTTCTAAAACATGCTTGGCCTTTAGCCCAGTTACGTTCCATTTCTAGCAATTCATTGATCTTATTTTCTAATATAATACCATATAACTTATCTAAGAGAGGGCTAAGCATAATATTCCGATAATTAGAGGGGTCATTTTTATCACCACTTTTGAAAATAGGAATAATGAGGCTTTGAGTCCAAGGTGTAGGAAACCCTTGCTTGACTGCTATATTAAAGAGTTTGTGGATGTGCAGGATGAGTACAAGCCCTCCATTTTTTAATATTTCCACTTGGTAGCCTTAAATGCCTTTGGATTTTTCATTTTCTAAGTGCTTAACTCCGAAATCTATGTCTTCTAATGAGAAAACGTATTTCGTTGTAAGAAGGGTTTGAATGTTATCTCTGCTATCCATGGATTCGTAAAGCGTTTTAAGATTGGAGTTCCAATATTTTAAAGCAATTTTATTGTCTTCTTTTGTTTTAAGAGTTAGGATTTTCCTCTAGAATTTCTTAGGATCCATCTTGGAGAGGTGTAGAATATTTTCTTGACTTTTACTTAGATAATGCCTTTTTATAATTAAGGATTTGTAGTGACTTATCTTATCCATTTTTATTGAATATGTAGTATCTTGCTTAATTTTGTTTCTCGCATATTTACACTCTTGATCATACCAAGGGTTGGTTCTACTATTGATTGTTTTAGTTGAGAATTCAATATAGAACTTGTTAATGGACGGCGAGAGGGTTGTAGAAAAATTATGGTAGATATTTTCTATATTATCCATGATAGATAAAGGAATCGGTTCATTTTTTAGAATATGGATAAAAATGTCAGCTTTATTTTTATCGAAGATCATGTGCTTTTGGCACTGATAGTTTTACTCATTGGGATCGCTATGCATGGCAATATTGAGAGTTATACTTAAAGGTATATGATTAGATTTGAGATCAGAGTCCTTGAAGATGTTGAAATCTATTAATTTGTTGTATATAGGGATATCAAATATAACATAATCTTGGCACACTACTTCCAAGGCCATGGATACAAGTCATCTGGCTAGAGTTTGGCCATTTTGTGAGATTGTTGCAAATGATAAGATCTTGAGCACTACAAAATTTGACCAGCTCAAGCCTGAATAAATTTTCACTTATATCTTCAGAAATTATTTTGTACTTGTTATCTAGCTCAAGGTCTTCATCTAATAAAATAGAATTAAAATTGGAATAGTTTCTTAAAAGAATAGCTTGGTTACTGGAAGTTCAATCATTGAAGTCACCCATCAAAGGGATATTTCCTTCCTTAAACTAGAAATATCATGTTCTAAACGATCATAAGGACAATTTTGATCTAAATTGTTTTTTTTTATAGAAGTTGGAATTAATAGGGGAAAAATAACAAATGGCTATGCATGTGTTTTCATCATTAACGTATGTGATCTCTACCCAAATAAATTGGTTGTAAGGGTATTTCTTATAAATACTGACTTGTGGGGATATGTTCTTCCTAATGTAACATGCTATACCCCCAATGCCTCTACAACATGAACACTTATTGCATATTGACCATAAGACATATCCGTCTATATCAGGGAGCTTAGACTCCCCGTGTTCCCAAGATTCAACCAATAATATAATATCAATTTCGCTTAGGATACAACTTAACTTACGGTAATCCTCGACAGTTACAGGATAGGATCCAAAGTGTGTCAAATTGCTATTTATTACTATCCTTTTGGTTTCTATACTAATAACAAATTTCATGTTTATTATTAATGCCCATTTTCCCTCCTTCCTATATTCTTTTACCTTTTGGACCTCCTTTCTTAATTCGGCTTGATCCTCTGGAATGATGTCTTCATTTATAAATATCCCCGAGCCTTTTAAACTTGACGTCTTACTAAGTATGTCATATTTTTGTTTAATAGAGCTAACATTAACCTGTATTAGCCTTTCTTTATTCTCAATTAATTTCCCAAACCTGTTTGCTTCTATGAGATCAATAGTTTCAATTTGTAACCTATTGTGACGTTCTGTCGTGACAATGGCTAAGGTATCATATTCTTCCTCCTCTTTTAAACAAAAAATTATGAGCTTTAAATCTATTTTGTTACGCTCATGGTCTAAGTTTGTGAGCTCGTTCATTTCCTCTTTAATGGGTTTGATATCTATTTTACCTTCTATATTATTTAGGGTTAGGTTGTGGTTAACTTTTTCCTCTAACCCTTTAATCCTATCATTTAACTTAATATTTTTTATTGTATATTCCTCTTCTTGTTTGGGTGTTTTTTGAATTTCCATTGCATGCACTCTGTTCTCCATTATCTCTACGTTGTTCTCCAATTTTTTTTTTTATCTTATCGTCTAATTGTTTTTGGATCTCTTCTTGAAAAGATGTAAATTTGTTACGGAGCATGGATGTTAACTCTATTTGGAGTTTAACTTCTCCTTCTTCCCTATGTTTCTCTAAGGATTCTATATATTCATAAAGTTTAGGTGCCTCTCCTTCTTCCCTAAGTTTCTCTAGGGACTCCATAAAGTCATAAAGGTTCTATAGGGTAACTGTGCTAGGTATTTCTTTAACAGTTTTTGGAAAATGTGGCGAATTAGTCATATTTATGTAAAGGTGTATATAGAAAAAACTAAAACTAAAAATAGAAAACAAAATGAAAAATAAAATTAATAATAATAATAATAATAATAATAATAATAAGAGAGGGAAGGAAAAATGCAAAATATGCAGATTTTACCGAAGGTTTTGGCCAGAGAGCTTCACTTTTACAAGGATTGTTTTACCGAAGGTTTCAACCCATAATGTCCAAAATTTTAAGAGAGGCGAGGAACTTATCCACCTAATTTAGATCCACTAAACAAAGATCACAGCTTCACCGAGGGTTTGAACAAAACAACTATAAATAGACATGATTGTAATGGGTCTTATAACTTTGATTCATCCTTGAATATCAAGTTATAAGTTTTTTTCTATTCAATGATATAAAAAAATAGAAGATTTTTAAGTTGATAATTGTAAATAGAATTTTTACAATTCCATATGGAAAAAGACTATAAATAGACATGATTGTAATGGGTCTTATAACTTTGATTCATTCTTGAATATCAAGTTATAAGTTTTTTTTTATTCAATAATAAAAAATAAAAAGATTTTTAAGTTGATAATTGTAAATAGAATTTTTACAATTCCATATGGAAAAAGATGTATAACGTGGAATAACATTAATGTAAGATAAATTAATTCAAGATAAATTAATTGAATAAATTAACTTTATGAAATTATAAACTTAGATAAAAATAAATATATAATAATCAATAAAAAAATAAACATAATCAAATAAAATTATCTTATTATGTTTTATTTTCCAATAAATATTACCATTTATTTTTCTTTGTTAGTGTGTTTCGTAATATATAAATCTTCCCATGAATCCAACTCCTTTAAATACGTTATCATTTATATTTAAAAGCTTATCATGTTTTTATTTTTTATATTAAAAAATAAAATTATTTTTCTTTGTTAGTGTTTGGTAATATAGAAATCTTCCAATGAATCCAACTCCTTTAAATAGGTTACCAATATATAAAAGCTTATCATGTTTTTATTTTTTTTATATTAAAAAATATAATAATAATTTTATGAAATATATATATATTATTAATTTTTTTAAGTATATACCACAAATATTTTAAACTATTCAAATGATATTTTATAAATTTTATAATTATATAATTTTTTTATTAATAATTATATAATTTTTTATTATTTTGTTTTGCTGGTAAAGTGGTGGAACCCCTTGACTAGCAGGGTTGCCATTGGCTAAGAAACCACAAACTAAGTTGTCAAAATCACAGGGATAGCACCCCGCCTGGACCGCACCAACCCTTAACATGGTTGGATTTTTTAGTATCCGACATGATTAGAACCCACGACCTTTCAACTTAGGAGGCATCCTATCCATACCCAGCCACCAACTGTTCTACATCTTCCGAATAATTATATAATTTTTTATTAATAAACAATTTTGTATTAATAATATTTTAAGTTTATGATTTTTATTTATAAAATTATATTTTTTAATTCGTAAACAATTTTGTATTAATAATATTTTAAATTTATGATTTTTATTTATAATTTTAAATATAATAAATATGTAAATTATTTTTTCTTTGTTTTAAAAATATAAAATATTAATATTTTTAGTTAATTTAATATGTGTATATATACATATATATTTTTCTGTTATGTTTTAAAGTTAATCAAGTAAATTGATGTTTTTCAAAAATTTGATACATAATTCTTTATTGTGTTGAAAAGGGAGAAAGGTTTTTTAAAGCATAATAAATAAATAAAAATGAAAATAAAATATATAACTAGAGGAATGAGTATAATAAAAATAAGAAAAAGAATGCATGAATTAGTGTTTTAAGAATGCATGAGTGAGTGTATTGTTGTAACATAGTGGTGAGAGGGATGAGTGTAGTAGTTCATTAGTGAAAGGTTTGTAAATTTGATTCTTTTAGATGCTTTGTAGAAGAAGACTTAAATAGGTGTATACTGATTTTTACTTGTATTAAAGAAAATAAAAGTTTTTATTAATAATTAGCTTGTCTTGTTTGACCAATAAAACAAATCATTTTATTATATACACCACTACTTTTAAAATAGATTTAATGTAAAATTGGATTAAGCTTCCTCAAATATTTCAAATTATATACTTTTTTCATTATGTTAAGAAAAATAGTGTATTTTATGATGATGATGATGATTGTTAACCTCTATTTAAACCATTGTTGGTTTATGGGACCTTAATAAAGAAAAATAAGGAATTACTTGGTTTGTTTTATGATGATGGTGATAATGGTGGTTAATGTCCACTAAGACCAATATTAAATTTCACATTAATATTAACATTAAAAAAATTCCGTTTTCTCACTATTATTCCTCAAAATTGGGTCTCAATTATGGAAATACCAAATAAATGTTAATTTTTTTTATACTCATTAATTAAATTTCACATTAATATTAACATTAAAATTTTCATTTTTCCCACTATTGTTTCTTAAAATATGATCCAAGTTATTAAAATCACAAATATCTTAAACCATTTCACAAATGTGTTAAACCATTTTGTCTTTCCCTTGGGGATGAACTATCATAAAATATTTAAACTAGGCCTTCCCTTACCATCCATCTACCTTCCCTTACCATTGATCTACCTATGTAGTGGTCCTTCTAACTAACTTAAGTGGGCATTGAATTAATGCACCACACTCTCTTTCAAAAAACTTAGTAGGATAAAAGACAACTAAAACACCTAGCTTTTCAACAATGCTAATTACCTTTTTTGCATTAAATGCCCAATTTAAAAGCTACCCATATCTCCATACATTCTTAATTATAATGACCTATTTTTAAATTACCCAAATCGGCAAAATTACTATCGCCAAAATTACTATTTAAGCATTCCAAATTGCAATTTCAGCAAAAATTGGTTTGCCAATTAAGGTAGATTGGGAGCTTTTTGGTTAGCCCTTATATTGTTCCCCAAAAGAAAGAAAGTTAAGACAAATATCAGTGCGGTCTTCTTTTCTACTGTGTAAGACTTTGCAAGGCACCCCTGTGAAATTTGTTAGAAGACTTTTCAAGACACCATCCATTCCTATTTGAAACGCCCTGATATTTGTTTGAAATTAAAGGTATATTTGTTTTTTGATACTAGTATTTTCATTTGATCGTTCCAAGTTCTTCTCGCTATTAATAACTTTTTAATATATGGATATGGGTTGTCCCATTAGTATATGCTTATGTGTTGTGTATAATGAAAATTGTTAAAACTATAAAACTAAACATAATCCAAATAAATGAATTGAAATGAAGAGATTCACCATATTATGTTATGTCGTATTATAGTGCCCTCTTATACCTGTATTGATCTGTCATGTTTGTTTGTTTGTATTATATATTTATTTTTTTAAGAACCATGAAACCCTGATTACCCCCACGAAATTTTCAATTGGAAATCGTTTTATCTGACAGCCAAAGTGAAAATCAGGTCCAGTAGGAAACCTTAATGTAATAAATTGTCAACGTGGTCGAACCTTGCATGAAACCCCCCACAGGAATTTTAATTGGAACGTGGGATACCATCAGATTTATTATTACATGACCTTGTTAGACACGTCTGAAATGAAAACCCTATTTAGTTACTATATTTTGACAATGATTTCACTGGTACAAGCCGTCCTTAAACCTTTGATATGTAAGTTCGATGTAACTCATGCTAGTTCTTGACCTGGATCCTAACCTTGTGTTGCTCATGGGACTGCCTACTACGCTGGGTGTCAATCGGTTAAAAGCAACCGCACCTCGTGCCACTCTTGTATTGGCTCCGCATCCTTGTTTGTTATCGTTGGGCTGAGAAGCCGTCAATGGAACTGGTGCTACTATTTCTTGGGAATGATACTTTCACTAGGAAGATAGAATGTGTGAATTGCAACCTGTTCTACATGAAGTTGTTTGGATTCTTCTCATTGGTAGCCAACAAGCTCTCTAACTCCAGCAGTCTCGCAGGTATTAAGTCTGACTGCAGGAATAGGGATTCGAACCCGAGTTCCATATTCCTAATAAGTCTCAGTGGTGATGATCCTATGGAGATCCGAGTCAGCTAATCGGCTAGAAGCTAGGGATGCTTGACATTATCTTTCTTTCTACGTCATATGTTTTGAGGTCCAAAAACCAGAACCATAAATGCTTGTTCCTTGGTGTTGAAAGAACCAAATAAAAATATCTGATTAAAAAGAATACATAGAGTTAGTTAGCTTGTTTGTTCTAACCCATTATTTATTGCCATGGGCTTTCGCTACTATGAATGGAATCAAGCCACCCGGTTGTCACGTCCCCATACCCTATAATGTGGATTATTAAATTTTTTTCTTTAAGAATGTTTGTTCTCTTTTCAAACACAGGGTATGGACGTTGACACACTCTTCATTGTATCTTCTCAGACTTAAGGACCCTTGTACGATACTGTAACAATTGTTTCGTCATTAACATCTCCATTTTGTGCACAGAAAAACCTTCTTTCGCACTGAACCTATTCCTTCTGCGCTTCCGCTTCCGCCCTTCCAACCTTGGAAATTGGGAATCGGAAACATGAGGAGCAGAGAAAAATATTCAATCACAGTTCTGCCTTCCATCTTTCGCCCTTCCGCCTTCCGTCCTCGGAACCTGGAAGTCGGAAACACAACCTTTTGATAGAATAATTTAATGGCCTTTCACCTTATGCCTTTCTGACTTTCGCCTCCAGAGCTCGGAAGCCGAAAAACTAAAAAACAACAGAATCTATATCCTTGTTCCCGCCTTCCGCATTCCACATTTCCTCCCTCTAGTCCAGAACTCAGAAATTGGAAGACCAATTCTTTACCTTATACTTTTTTTGGTTTTCCACCTCCCATCTTCCGCCTTTCGCAGGCGAAATCTGATGTGCAAAAAACCCACTTTCTGCCTTATCGTTCCCCCTGATTTCCACATTCCACCTTCCGCCTTCCGTAGGCGGATCCCGAAAGTCGGAAATCCCACATACTACTCCCATTAAGCTTCTTTCTCCCACCTCTCGCATTCCTCCTTCTGCTGCGGATCTGGAGGTGCGGAAACACTTAGATCAACTATAAACTGGCTCCTCAACTAGGATTTTCTAGCCTTCAAAGACTTCAGAAAAATTCATTGAACATCCAAGGTAATACAGAAGTAAAATGAAAGGAAATAAACACACGTAAATCTCTACTTAGTCATCATCCAACATTTGACATAAACGTAGTGATTCATAGACAAATACATGGCACAAACAAGCATAACATAGATACTTATGCAACAGTGAATCCTACTTCATTCATAAAAAGCATTCCTCTGTATTGATTCCTCATATTCATTCACAAGTAACTTCATGGCATAAACAAAAATAACAAAGAATTCTTATCTTGATGATTAAGCTGACCCACAACTAGCTAGGAGACTGCAACACTCCACCCAACTATAGGCCAATGTGTTCATTAATATCTCAACACAATGCCACCCGCGAGTTGGGCATGGTTTCCACAAGGAACTAGGAAACACAGACTTACACAAAGCCAAAACATAATACACATAGTCAAGCCAACACACAGATCGGTTTCACAGATTGTCCATCCAAGCCAATATACAATTGGGTTCACATGCTACTAAAGAAACAAGCCAAATAACAGATGGGTTCCATAGATTTATTCAACCAAACCAACATTCACAACAAAACACAGTCAAACTAACCTATGGTTGGGTTTCTTAGACTTCCTAGGCGATGGAAAGGTAGAATCGCTAAGCTAGTGATCTCAACTACAAAGCTATGGACTCCTACAAAAGATCTGGCTTGGCCTTCTCAATACCTACACCATCCAACACAAGGAAGTATTCCCTTCACTGCTACACAGTTCCCTCAGGCCATGCCTTCCCTTCCATTGCTCTTCAAGGTGTGCAGGAAGGATTTACCAACCCCTCTTGATCTGTCTGTGAGGTTCCTCACTTCACTAGGTTTATCAGCCAATTCTGGGCCTCTTCCACTCCTTGGTCTTCACACCAGAACGAGGATGCACATCATAGAAATCCACCAGGAAAACACAGCATACAGGATTCACTCTGTAACAAAGAGAAAACATGGACTCCTACCAATCTATGGAACATGATAACATTGCAAACACATCAACGAATTCCTTAGCAAAGAGAAATACACTTGCAGAAATGCGTAGTAGCGCTCTACTCAAACAAAAAACACTCGACAACCATGCTAATGAACAACGCATAACCATGAATGAACGAATGGTAGAAAATGGTTGAGAATAATGGGAAACCATGAACAAAAAACATGACTCTTCCCCACCGTCTCTCCTAACAATGTGAATCAACAAACCGATGTTCAATGCAACTCAGGGATGAGGGAAAGGGAACTCATTCCCACGTGGGTTTACTTGCTGCAGAAGCAAGAATATAAGTTCTGTTGAGTGCAGACTTGTAGGCTTGCTTAGTCAAGCCATTAGAATTCCATTCCTTGCACTACCCAAGGAATTAACTGCCTCAACCAACTTCAGGAAAAAATTGATGATTGAGGATAGAGGACAAAAAGGGTAGTTGAGGGTTCATGGGATTCCCCATTGACATCTGATGACACCCTATTGGCTCAGGGGCTTGGACTAACTCCCCACCCTCTCCCTTGTGGAATCATGCCCCCATCTATTTAACATTTTCAGTTCTATAGCCAGCTATGGTATTATATTAATTTGTACATGCACATTATATATCAAAATATACAATGTCAGACTCAACACCAAAACCATAGGTATCATCCGTGATCATCTATCCACAAACAATCAATCAATGGCAGGGCCTTGTCCTTGAGCTCCTGGCCATGATTTCCATACAATAGTTACATTATCCACAATTAAATACCATGGTGTCAAAACTGGGTATCACAACCCCCTCCCCCTTACAACAACACTGTCATCAGTGCTTTAAAAACTTAAACAAAATGCTACACTGGCACCGCCCTTAGTGCTCCGCAAAATTGAACAAAAATGGATGTGTCAATTGCATGGCATCCTCTAGCTCCCATGTAGCCTATTCAGGGTTGTAGTGCTCCCATTGCACCTTTACCTGTCTAACGGATTGATTCCGGAGCATTGTGACCTTCCTGTCGAGGAAGCACAATGGATTGGTTTGGAACTCTCCCTTAAGTTCCACCTGAATCACATCTTAATAAATCACATGGTTAGGATCATGTACATATTTCTTAAGCAAAGAAACATGTAAAAAATTATGATCTCTAGTGCTAGCAGGTAATGCAAGTCTATATGAAACTGGCCCTATTCTTTCAAGCACTTCAAATGACCCACAGTATCTAGGAGACAGTTTGGCACAAATTCCAAGCGTCAATGAACTCTTCCTTACCCTCACTCTGAAATAAACATGATCACCAACACTGAACTTTCTGTCCACCCTATGCTTATATGTATAGCTTTTCTATATGTCCTGGGATGCTTTCATATTCTGCTTGATCTTTGCAACCTCATGTTCCATCTCCTTGAGAAAATATGGACCAAGCACAATCCTGTTCATTGGATTATCCCATGTCACAGATGTCCTACACCTTCTTCCATACAAAGCTCCATATGGAATTATCCCAAAGGATGCTTCCTATCCATTATTATAGGCAAATTCTACCAAGTGTAAATAATCCTCCCACTTGGTTGGTTTGTCCATCACATACATACGAAGTATGTATACAAGAACTTGATTCACTCTCTCTATCTGACCATCAGTCTGAGGATGGTAGGTAGTGCTGAAATTCAACTTTGTTCCCAAATCTGCAAACAAACCCTTCCAAAAATTGGAAGTGAACTTAGGATCTATGTCAGAGACTATTACCTTAGGCAATCCTTGCAATTTGAAAATATCCTTCATGAATATTTTTGCAATGGCATCAATTTTATACGTGGGATTAACCGGTATAAAATGTGCTTCCTTTGTCAACTTGTTCACCATAACCATGATGGAATCATGTTGCCTCCAAGTGATAGGAAATACTGTAATAAAATCCATTGAAACAACTTCCCATTTTGTTTCTGGAACTGGAAAAGGCTGCAATAAACCTGTTGGGTGTTGATGATCAACCTTTACCTACTGACATTTCATGCACCTTGAAATATACTCAACAAGTTCCTTCTTCATTCCTGGCCAAAAGTACTACTTTCTGGGAGTAGCAATCGTCTTCTGGTATCCTGGGTGACCACAGTCTGGATCTTGGTGGATTTCACCCATAACAAATTTCCTCAAGTCTGCTACACTTGGGAATATAATTTTTTTTTTATAAGTAAGAAGCCCATCTTCTTCTAATTTATATCCCTCATGCCTTTTCTCAAGACTTTGCTAGTGCAATTTGTCTTTCACTTGCACATACAATTCATCTTCAGCAATGTGATTAACAATTTGTTGTCTCAAATCTGATTGGAAAATACTAGGAGATGCCAAGTGCATTTCATCAAACTTCCTGCTCAGTGCATCAACCACTTTGTTTTCTTTCCTTTTTATGTGTTTGATGTCAAAATCAAACTCACATAAAAACTCCAGCCATCTAGTTTTCCTAGCATTTAAAGTAGGCCGATCAAACAAATATTTCAGACCAAAGTGGTCTGTCCTTAACTCAAACTTTCTGCCCATAAGAAATCCTCCTGGTCCTTGTCCACATGCATCAGTACACACCAAAAAATATTTATCTGGGTCTGCAATATTCAAAACTGGTGTGCTTGTGAGAAGATCCTTCAACTACTGGAAGCTTTCCTCACACCTTGGTGTCCATTCAAATTTTTTCCCCTTCCTTTGCAAGGAAGTGATTGGATGTGCAACCTTGGTGAATCCTAAAGATCTTACATCTGTCACATGTCTTGGAATAGGCCGATTCATAATGGCTTCAATCTTCTCAAGGTCTACGGATATACCCTAATCTGATATAATGTGACCTAAATAGTTAATTCTATCTTTGTAAAAGTCACACTTGCTCAACTTTGCATACAGCTTATGCTCCCTAAGCACTTGCAATTTCACTCTCATATGTTCTTCATGCTCTTCCTTATTCATAGAACTATTGGAGACATTTACGACCATACACACTCATTTTGGTCAATTTGGCCTAGTTGAACCACTATCCAAATTTTTATTGACTTAATTGACATCAGAGGAGCACTAGATGACATCAACATGAGCACACCCACGCCTACCTTCAATCAAGGAGGCTAACTTGGCCTTCTCCTACATTTAGGGAGGCTAACTAGAGCACTCAAGGGGTGATTTAAGTGTCATAAATGCCCCATATTTATAATTGATGGTTACAATCAGTTAAAAAGAGTATTGAAGGCGTCTTCCTTCATTACATTGATTATTTAATGATTATTTAATGAACTGGAATCAATAGGGGCACCTCCAACCACTTTTGATGGTCAGTTACACTTCAGTTAACCTCATTGGGGTTCATTGGAGTCATTGATGTGCTACCACTTATTGGTTGGCTTGCAGTGACATGTGTCTGAACTACTTTCAGCTAGACTCAGTCATGTATTGCACTCCGACTTCAGTTAGGGCTCAGTTGAGTCAATTAGGGTTTTGATCAGTGGTTAACTTGAGTGTTGACTATGGATTACATTCAGTTAAGTTAGACTCACTCATTCAATTCAAATGACCTCCTTGGAAATTCAAATTGATTTTGCATTCATGCTTCCAGCATGATCATTGTATTGTATCATCATTCTTTCATTTGATTATACAGAGCTGCTACTCCCATTGCAGCACCATTTTGCCAATTTTATGCATATTTGTCTGATTTTTTTGTGAGACTGTGTTTTCAGTTCCTAGACCACTGTGACAACTTAATATGGTATCAGAGCTCATGGCGTGACGAAGGTCAGATCTCTCAAAAACAAGGTTTTTGACAGATCTTGCATGAAAATTGAGCAATAGCTCAAAAATATAGCACTGCACCAGAAGCCAAGGCTTACCACTTAATACCCCAAGAAAGGAAATTGTTGATCAAGCTTGCTTGATTGACTATGCTGGGTGTGATGAAAGACTAAAATGTGCAGGCTGTCCGACCTTACGATGCCCCTTTTGTTGTGATTTTTAGGTTTTTAAGAGGTGAAAGCATTCTCTCTAGCAGATTTAGATGGATTCTTCTGTAGAACTCTTGACTCCGTTCAATTTCCACTCATGGAAAGGAGACATGGAGATCCAGCTATGTTCCAGAGGACTCTATAGGGTCACTATGGACACTGAAGAAGAGCTTGCTTCTGTGACAAATAAATCTATATTCTTAAACAAGAAGGATGAAGCATTCGGATTCTTGTGCCTCTCTATTTCCCAGGATCTTCTTTTCCATCAAGATTGAAGAGTCCAAAGGAAATATTGGACAAATTGGAAACCCTGTATGGAAAGCAGGATGGTTTGAGGTTATACCAGCTTGAGAATGAGTTGATGTCTCTCCAACCTTCCAATTTTGAGACCTTGAATGACTTTTTCACAAAGTTCAAGAACATTGTATTACTGTTGAAGCAATGCAAAGTGGAGAAGGAGGATGATCAGCTCATCCTTGCCATACTCTCAAAACTTGGAGCTGATTATTCAGTTTTTGTCTCTACATTCTGTGCGGGGAAGCTCACAACCCCTGGATGGAAGATGCCTACACTCAATGCCTTCATCATGTCCCTAACAAGTGAACATGATAAGCTTGTCCAGATGGGGATCATCAGATCCTCCCATGATCAATCCATCCATGTCTTGGGACCCAAAGATCTAAAGGGTAAAGAAAAGTAGCAGAAGAACCTAAAAACTAAATTTGAAGCTCTTAATCCTAAAGTTGAAAACCGGCAGCATGATGAGTCTTCTGGCTCTAAGAATAACAAAGGAAAAAGGGCATCATGGAAAGGATAAAGTCAAGTGTTCATAGCGTGGGAAGGGCTTCCACGTTAAACATGCCTGCATGAAGAAGAAACTTGATGAAGCTAGCTCTCTCCTTGAGAGAAATCACATCCTCCGGAAAGCTTTCGGAGGAGATACCAACAAGATCGGGAACCACAGCATGAAAGAGGTCATGCCCTCATGGCAAGCACTTCGAATTCCAAAGCACTCTTGATAGATTCTGGATATTCGAACCACATGATGGCTGAAAGAGAATCCTTCTCATCTTTGGAGACTGGCAAATCCATCTCCATTCACATGGGAGATGAATGCACCATCATTTCAGAACGACAAGGTACAGTTGATCTTGAGAAAGGCTATTTTTCAAATGTTTTGTATGTACCATCTCTGGAATCAAATCTCTTGAGTGTCTATCAAATGACACATATGGGAGTGCCCAAAAAAGTATCCTTCAGTCCGAATGATGTAGATATTATGGAACTTGCATCCGAGAAACTTGTTGCAGAAGGCCTTGCAAACCATCATGCAAAAGCCTATGAGTTTTCCCACTTTGTGGTGGATGTAAAGCACACCGCACTGCTGAATAATGGAAACGAAGTTAGTAGACTGTGGCATGAGAGTTTCGACCATCTCAAATTCAAATACTTACAACAATTACAGAAAAAATCCATGGTTGAAGGCCTCCCGGTCACCAAGGCAACTACTGGAATTTGCAAGGGCTGTGTTGTTGGAAAGCACCCTGAGCACAAGTTCGATCGGGGGAAGGAAAGCCAAGCTACATGCATCTTGAGGATGATACATTATGATATCAGCGGTCCCATGCCTATCAAATACATGAATGGATCAAGGTATGTTTTGACTTTTATTGATGATTTTTTGAGGTACAATGGGTCTTCTTTATCAAACAGAAGTTTGAAGTTTGTGAAAAATTCACTGAATTGAAGGCCTTGCTTGAGAATGCATATGGCCAAAAGATCATGACCTTGAGATCTGATAATGGTGGGGAGTATGTCAGTAATGAGTTGCTGTACATATGCTCCTAAAGTGGTATTCAGGTCCAGCATTCAATTCCATACACTCCCCAGCAGAACGGTGTAACGGAAAGGAAGAACCAGTCTTTCAAGGAGATGAGCACCTGTATGTTGGAATCAAAGAAGTTGGCTGCAAATTTGTGGAATAAATCCATGCATGCTGCAGAATAAATTTAGAATAGAGTTCCACACTCATTCATGAAAGGAAATACCCCTTTCGAAGCATACTTCAGACACAAGCCAGCAAATTTGTGGAATAAATCCATGCATGCTGCAGAATAAATTTAGAATAGAGTTCCACACTCATTCATGAAAGGAAATACCCCTTTCGAAGCATACTTCAGACACAAGCCGGATGTGTCGAACCTACGGGTGTTTGGGTCCACTGCATGGGCCCGAATTCCACTTGATAAAAGGAGGGATTTTCAACTGCACAGCATAGAATGTGTTTTTATTGGGTATACCAATGAATCAAAAGGTTTCAAGCTATTATATATCAAAACAAAACAGATCATCATCGAAAGGAATGTCAAGTTCGATGAGCCTCTTCAGGAGGTGGAACTAGTGAAGGATAAAACTGCTGAATTTTCTTCCTATTCTACTGAATATTTGGATGATGAAATTGTGGCTAATGACCCTGATTTGGTTGATTTTTGATATCAGTGTATAGAAAAAATTAGATGCTAAATCAGAACCTGAAGTACAAAATCATCTCCCAACATGGGCCCAACAGACACTCTCCTCTACAGAAGATAACATTGGAAATCCAGATGATCCAAGGAGAACCTGGTTTGATTTCCAAAGAGCAGGTATTGTGCTCTCTTGTCCTGATTATTTGTTGTCTAAAACTTGTTATTTGATGATAAGTTTAGACCCAAAGTCCTACTACCATGCTCGGAAGGATCCGAGATGGCAAGTTGCCATGGATGAAGAGATGAATTCTCTTCAGAAAAACACTACTTGGGAGCTAGTTTCTCTTTCTCCGGGAAGGAAATTGGTTTAATGAAAGTGGGTGTTTCAGAATAAGGTTGCTGTAGATGGAATAACCTACAATATAAGTCAAGGCTAGTGGCAAAATTTTTCTCCCAGGTCCAAGGTGTGGACTACCATGAGACTTTTGCGCTGGTTGAAAAAATGGACTCCATCCACCTAGTTTTGGCAACTTCAGCATCTAAGCACTGGGAAGTGCATCATATGGATGTTAAGTCATCCTTTCTGCATGGAGATATTCATGAAGAGATATACATGAAGTATATTGAGGACTACATCTCTGATCCATATTTGTTTTGGAAGCTAAAGAAGTCACTATACGGGTTAAAACAGGCCCCAAGAGAGTGGTATTCCAAGATAGATGCCTTCCTTCTCTCGCAAAACTTCCAAAGGTGTAGATCAGATCCAAATTTGTATATACATCAGTATGATGTTCATTTGTTTATTATTGTTTTATATTTTGTTGAATTATTGATCACAGGTAGCACAGTTGCTTCTATTTCAGTCATCAAAACTGCTCTCCACAATGCATTTGAAATGAGCGATTTGGGGCTCTTAAAACAATTTTTGGGGCTCGAAATTGAGAAAAATTATGATGAGATAATGGTCACTCAGTCCAAATACATATCAGACCTATTATTCAAATTTAACATGGCTGAATGTATTCCTATACCATTCCCTTTCCTTTCAGGGATCAACCCTGAAGAAGGAAAAAGCACACCTCCCATGGACTGCACTATTTATCGGCAGCTGATTGGTACCTTGTTGTACTTGATTCATTCTCAGCCTGATATCTGTTATGACATGAATGCTATATCAATATACATGCAGCAACCCCATGATATTCATTGGAAGGCAGCCAAGAGGATCCTCCAGTACATTCAAGGAACCAGGACCTACGACATTCACTATGCTGCAAACTCCGAGCTAGAGCTGGTTGGATACATAGATTTTGATTGGGCGGGTGATTCTATTAATCGGAAGTTGAATTCTGGATATGTATTCATGTTTAGTGGTGGCCGCATTTGCTGGTATAGCAAAAAGAAGGATGCCATAGCATTGTCTTCAGCAGAGACCGAGTATCGAGGAGCGGTGAATGATTGCATCCAAGCTGTTTGGTTGTAAGGAATTATTTCAGAGTTTGATCTTGGTAGTACTTTGTCCACTTTCCTCTTTTGTGACAATCAAAGTGCTATTAAGATATCCACAGATCCTGTTACCAGGCAGAGGACCAAACGCGTAGAGATACACATGCACTATATCAGGGAGCTAGTGCATGACAGGACCATCATTTTGCAATACTGCCTAGCTGATAAGCAGAGTGCAGACATCTTCACCAAGATATTTTCAAAAAATAAGTTCACTTACCTCCGTTCAAAAGATAAGTTCACTACTTTCAGTGTTCATCTTTATGGGGGGTTTTCCCACTGGGTTTTCCCACTTTTCCTCACTTAGTTTGTTTTTTAGCATTGTTTGAGTTTCAGTATTGTATAGGGTGACCTATGGCCTTAGTTGTTGGGGCCCTATAATTCTTATGCATTTTATGTTTTCTACTCCTCCTGAGTATAGCTTAAAGGGGGGTGTTGGATACATTTACCACCATACACACTCATTTTGGTCAGTTTGGCCTAGTTAAAACACTATCCTAAGTTTTATTGACTTAATTGACATCAGAGGAGCAATATATGACATCAACATAAGCACACCCATGACTACCTTTAGTCAAGGAGGCTAACTTAGCCTTCTCCTACAATCGGGGAGGCTAACTGGAGCACTCTGGGGCTGATCTAAGTGTCATAAATTACCCATATTGCTAACTGATGGTTACAATTAGTTAAATAGAGTAGTGAAGGTGGCTTCCTTCATTAAATTGATTATTTAATGATTATTTAATGAACTGGAGTTAACAGGGGTGCCTCCAACCACTTCTGATGGTCAGTTACACTTCAGTTAACCTCATCGGGGTTCATTGGAGTCATTGATGCGCTACCACTTGTCGGTTGGCTTGTAGTGGCATGTGTCTGAGATACTTTCAGTTATACTTAGTCATTTATTGCACTTTGACTTTAGTTCAGGATCAGTTGAGTCAATTAGGGTTTTGATCAGTGGTTAACTTGAGTGTTGACTATGGCTTACATTCAGTTAAGCTACACTCACTCATTCAATTCGAATGAACTCCTTGGGAATTCGATCTGCTTTGGCATTCATGCTTCCAGCATGATCATTGTATTGTATCATCATTCTTTCATTTGATTATACAGAGCTGTTACTCCCATTGCAGCACCATTTTGCCAATTTTATGCATATTTTCCTGAATTCTTTGTGAGACTGTGTTTTCAGTTCCTATACCACTATGACAAATTAATAAAAATAAATGAGAATTTCATCAAGGAAGACAAGAACAAACTTTTCTAGGTACCTGTTGAAAAAACTGTTCATAAGGCACATAAATGTAGCTGGTGCATTTGTGAGACCAAATGGTACCACTACAAACTCATAATGTCCATACCTTGTTCTAAAGGTTGTCTTATGAATGTCTTCATCCTTCATTCTTACCTGATGGTAACCAGACCTTAAGTAAATCTTCGAAAATACCTTTGCTCCTCTCATTTAGTCAAAGAGATCATCAAATCTAGGAAAAGGGTATTTATTCTTCATAGTGACCTTTTTCAACTGTATGGAATCAATACACAACCTGAGTGTACCATCTTTCTTCTTCAAAAACACCACAGGTGCTCATCAAGGGGACACACTTGGTCTGATGTACTTCTTCTCCAGCAACTCTTGTAGCTGCATCTTCAGCTCTAACATATCTGGTGTACTCATTCTGTAGGGTGTCTTAGACACTGGTGCTACTCTTGGCACAAGTTCAATTGTGAAATCAATGTCCGTCTTTGGAGGAATCCCTGGAATCTCATCAAGAAAAAAATCCCTGAATTCTTGCAACACGTGAAAGTCCTCCAACCTAGGAGTTTCATTCTATGCTGCCTCCAACACATGGACTGCATACACTTTGCAACCTTTCCTATAGAACTTCTTCAGCTACATGGTTGAAATCTACCTAACATAAATCACCTTTGGAATTCCTTTCATAAAATTTAAGTTACCTTCTTCATCCAAGCACTCAAAATTCTTATTGTAACAATCAAGCGTTACTATGTGTGCTTCCATCCAATCCATTCCAATGAGAACATCATAGTAACCAAGTGGTAGAACATTCATATCTACACAAGTGTCTATCCCATTCATGACCAATGGGCATTGGTTTACCATTTCACTAACATTTCTCTTGGTTCTAGTGGCTAGTTGGACTAACCATGACTTGCTATACTTTAACCTCTTAAAAACACAAACCTCAACTACTTTATGAGTAATATAATTGTGATTAGAACCTAGGACAATAAAAATAGAAACAAATTTCTTGGAAATCTTATCTGCAACCTCAACCACAGTTTACTGATGATCTTCTTGGTGATTCTCCAGTGCTGTATAAATTCTAGGGATTGTCCTTGCTACTTGATCCACAGTTTCTGCCTCATGATTATTGTAAGATCGACTTACATTCCCATCCTCAAGTAGAGAATTTATACACAGATGGGATCCTCCACATCTCCAACATTAGATAGGTTCTCTGTTTTCTTTTAGGTCTCTTGGCTTTTCCCCCATCACCTTAGCTGCCTGGTTCACAACTTGTGATGGCTGCTTCTGCCGATTCCTGAAGTTAGAGGGTTTGAAACTTTTCTTCCTTTGGTATTACTTCTCATTCTTTTTATCCTTCCATGTCTTATGGTAATCAGGTTTTCCTTTATTCTAATCATAACAATACTTAGCCTTTCTTATGGATTATTCCATATTTCTAAGCTCATCAAACTCAATTCTGCTAGTGGGATGACATGGTCGTTGCTTATGGAGAGTGTCATGGTGATGGAATTCCTGATGGTGGTGAGGGTATGCATGAAAGATAATGATGGAGTAAAGTGTTACGCACATGGCTATCCTTTCACGGTGTTGATGGTGATTATTGGAAACCTTTATTATGAAAGGTTCATAGATGAGAGATCGACTGCAACGAAATGAGAAAGTTAGGAAGAGACTCTTAGCGAGGTGGGATTGGGATTTTGGTGGGTGTAATTTGAATGAAATTAAGACTATGTAAAGTATCAGTATGTGTAGGGTCTAGGTGGTTATAGGTGAGGCTCCCACATTCCCAGAATTAAACGAGATCTAACAGAAGCAAAGAAAGAATAGTTTCAGGAGGTCTCACTGGGAACGAGGCAGTATTTGAACCATGCCGAGCAAGAGATTGAGTGGAAAGAGGTGTAGGAAGTTGATGAATAATATATGGAGTGGATGGTGAAGATTGTGGATTTGATCTCATCTCATCTCAAACCCATGAGATGAAACTTACTAAGACAATGTCATTGCACTAGAAAATGAAAATGATTCTTGGGAGGGCCCTGATGGATGCCCATTTAGCGTCCCTTTTAGCGTCCCTTTTTAGTGTCCCTTTTTAGTGTATTTTTTTTTTTACATTGAGTGGTCAAAATAGACCCTAAATGGGACACGTCATGGAAAAAAATTAAAGTGTCCCAAAAAATGTCATTTTTGCTTCCTAAATAGCATTCTTTATGATGTCCAAAATAGCGTCTTTTTTTTTGCTTCCAAAATAGCATCCAACTTTGCTTCCTAAACAACGTCAAGGTTTTCTTCCTAAATAACGTCCTACTTTGCTTCCTAGCGATTTTTCACTTTTTCTTCTTAAATGACACCCCCGTTAGCGCCATATTTACATCCTTAATAGAACCACGTTACCATCCAAATTAGCATCCATTTTTTCTACCACTTTAGCATCACATTTTGCACCATGTTTTACTTCCAAATATGTGCCAATTTTTGCTTCCAAATTTGCACCAATTTTTGCATCATGTTTTGCTACCAAATGACGCCAAATATTTCTTCTATTGTTGCACCATATTTTGCTTCCCATGTAGCACCATGTTTTGCATCCAAAGTAACGTATTATTTTGCTACCATATCAACGCCATGTTTGGATTCATCATTAGCACCATGTGTTGCATCCTTTTTAATGCCAAGTTTCATGTCTCTCATGATTTGGTCACTAATTTAGTCGTTTTTAGTATTTAACCGATATTATAATATCATTAGGACATGGAGGAATCCAACCACCCACCTCCTACTTGTAATGCAGGCGCTCTTCCATTGAGCTAGAACCCTTTAAGAATTTGACAACCTAACTTATAGAGTCCTCTATAATGGTAAAAATAATCAATACACAACTTTGAGTATCTAATGTTCAAACAAGGAAACAGAGAAAGAGGCTTTTGTAATACCAAAAAGGACACTCATCAACATCAACAATGTTGCATGTATCAGAAGATGACAATGTAATAGTACCAATTTGGTTACCTAAAATCATGTAGCTTGGGAATTCTGGTTATATGTGGACCTGATAAGCCATGTGATTAGCAATACACATTAGTGCATGCACATGACCAGAGAAAAAAGAAATGTTCCACCAGTCTAGCTAGCAGCCAAATTATGACATCCTGGTTACAAACATGTAATATCTTGCACCTTATTCTAGTAGAAAGACAATTCTACTCTTGGTCCTAGCTACATGTGATTACACACAAGATAAGTTATAACTTATGTACCAACATAGTTACCTACATAAGATCAGTTCTAACAGAGTGGGGAAACAAGAGTGAAAACAAAGAGAGTGTGCCTTGAAATATATTTTATATCATTGCAATGAATTGTGAATTTTCGATTCAAGCATTTAAAAGCATTAGAATTGAGAATTAACTGCAGAAATGCATCTGGGAAATAGTATGAGTGCTATAAGGAAACTTAGTTCCAATGTTTTTAAAGATCTGTAAGGTGTAGCAGGAATAGAACACTCACTAAATATGTTAGGGGGTGATGGTTGAAAGTATTATGGAAGGAATTTTTAGTGGAAACAGCATACACTGAGAATTTACAATATTTTCCTGAACATAAAAAATGGCGAGTACAAAAGAGTAATGTGGCTGAAATACATAGAGTGGATAATGGTACTCATTATGATGAAGGGATCAAAGGGATCAAAAATAAAGTTTAGAGAAAATACCAGTACCATTTCTAAAATATTGACCATTCCAAGAACTCCCTAGGAACAGTTTGTTGGCATCCATTTCTTGTCATTTTCTAGGAACTTTTTCAGGTTGTATCCTTCAAGAGATGGGTCATTCCCATAAAACAAATGCAGTAAAAATTCATTTCATCCTGTAGAGCATATTTTATGCCCTCATTTGGATATAAAGGAAACGAGTGTAAAGTTTAAGAAAAAAAAACAAGAAGCTTAGATTAGTCTGACCTAATATATTGCTAGTAATCAAATACTTAACAGAAGTCAGCTATGATAATTCATCTAGTTATCAGTGAGAAGCTAAAGTTACCAGGATATAGATAGATGTATGTACATATATGAGAACAAATTTGATACAATATGGTTGGATATGCATATATAAAAATACATGTAAAATATGTGTGAGCATTTAAAATACATGTATTTCCTAATATTTCCATAGTTTTAAAAAAGTATTTCCCTTGGCTTAATGTATTTCCTAATAAAATGCTCTACAAAAATAGATATTGACCCATTTTCCATTTTTCATATGGCATAGAGTTCCTATTATGTTGATGTATTTGTAACTTCGAAATATATTCATCTATGTATCTTATGTATTGTAACCCAATGTTTATTATGGGATGTATCTATTATGTATTTGAGTCATGTTGTCATGCCCCGATGTTCCGATCGGGAGGATCAATAATTTAAACAAGTCATGTCAAGTCATAGAGGGTAACTCTCCGATTGTGTAAGAGTTAAAGACCCCACAGTTCCGGGGCACTAGGGTTATTAGACACTCCTAGAGATGCCGACTCTAGTAAGTAATTGTTAAGTGACGCTGACATGATTTAGTGCACTTCAAGTGAATGAAAGAATATAAATAGAGAGTGAGCCTATCTACTTATAACACACTTCACTCACTCACTCAAGTGTAGCGCATAAGTGAGGAAGGAAATACACTGGGACTAGACAAGAAGAAGACTACTACTGTCGGGAGTGCATCTTACTGTTTTGGGGCTTTTACTATTTTGGTGCTGATCCTATCTCTGAGGAAGTTGTGGGGTTTTATCCATTTATGGTTTCCCCGATAAAAAAAAATGTGTTCATTGTCTCTTGTGTTTGTTTGTTGTACTTGTTATTCTCTCAGTAAATATCCTAACATAATGTTAGCTTAATGTTGAAAAACTAACATGGTATCAGAGCTAACCTGAGAAGAAGACACTGTGCAACTGCGGGAACTAGGGATTCCTAGTTTGTGGACCTTCCTTCACATATTTTTAGTAAAAGTAAGGTGGAACAACTCTCCTCCTTAGGGCGCATCTTTCTGTCGAAGCAGAATCCAATTCTGAGGTTTTTCAGTTTTGGACCTGTCACTACTGTCGGAAATTAGGGATTTTTACAGAAGAGGAATTTGTTAGTGAT
This sequence comes from Pseudotsuga menziesii, assembly GCA_001517045.1. NCBI lineage: Eukaryota > Viridiplantae > Streptophyta > Pinopsida > Pinales > Pinaceae > Pseudotsuga > Pseudotsuga menziesii. Next base: position 694,120 of record LPNX010228475.1, read on the forward strand.
CCCAGGCCTGGATTGATATCCTCCCCAAAATCAAAGTTAGGGACAAATTTCAAGGCATTTGGGTGGACAGAACTCTGAAAAAGTAAAACCCTAATTTGCGCCTGAACCAGCTCTGCAAGATTTCAGCTCAAGTTTCAGATTCGACATCTTGAACCTAGTAAGATCTAAAATATTTTGTATTTCCATTTGATGTTCTCATTTAAGATGTCTCATCATACCAATCTTGATGAAAATATTGAGGGAGCTGATAACTTCCGAGCCTGGAAGTACATGATCTCCCTGGTCCTGGAAGAGAATGAATTAGACTCCTACATTCATGAGGAGGTTCCAGTTCCAGAGGAAGATGAGGCAAAGGCCTTACATAAGAAGAAGATGGTTATGGAAAAGAGGATCATTACTGATTCTATCAAGGATCACCTTATCGCACAGGTGTCCTCTCTCAAGACACCTAAAGCTATGTTTGATTCCCTAACCAAATTGTTTGAAGGAAAGAACATCAATCGGAAGATGACCCTAAGGAACCAAATGAAGAATGTGAAGATTCAGAATGCAGAAACTATCCAGTCTTACTTCACAAGGGTTTCTCATATCAAGGAACAATTAGAAGCCGTTGATGAAGAAGTGGAAAATGTAGAGATTGTGATGACTACCTTGAATGGCCTCCCTAGGTCATGGGATGCTTTCATCCAAGGAACCTGTGCAAGAAAGAAGTTAGTCAAATTTAGTAGACTATGGGAAGAATGTTCTCAAGAAGAAGCACGGATAGTAGCTCGAGAAGAGAAGATGGGAAGTGAAGACCAAGCCCTCATAGTTCACTCCAAGAGAAGCAGAAGAAGAAATCATCATTACTCCAAAGGTAAGAACTCTCATTCTAAGGAAAACAATAGAAAGGATTTATCTAAAGTGAGATGTTATACATGTGATGAAAAAGGACACTATGCAAAAGACTGTCCTAAGAACAAGGCCCACTCTCATAAGAAGAAGGGGAAAAAAAGAAGACATCATGCTCATGCTGTAGAGGATGATGAACCATCCAAGAAGAGATCCAGATATGTAAGTGAAGATTCTTCAAGCGAGGATGAATGTGTTCTAATCTTTGCTCTCATAGGTAACATTACTCATGGTAGTGATGATTGGCTTATAGACAATGGGGCTTCCAAACATATGACGGGATTCAAGGAATGCTTTGTAATACTGTCAGAACATGAATCACCTCACAAGGTGAAACTAGGAGATGACTACCAATATCCAATAAAATGTAGTGGGGAATCTTCATATAAGCTAGAATCTGGTAAGTCTCTAACAATGAAAGAAGTATTGTTTGTGCCAGGACTCAAGAAGAACCTTCTCTCCATTTCAGCATTGGATGCAAAAGGAATGTGGGTTGCATTCATAGATGGTCAATCCATCATGTGGCCAAAAGGAAAGACTATCGATGATGTGGTAGTGATTGGAGAACAAGAAGGAGGTTTGTACAAATTGAAGGGCCATCCAGAACAAGCCTTGATCCATGACACGGTAGAGCCAAATGAGCTTTGGCATATAAGGCTTGCACATGTGCATTACAGAGCACTACCTGTTGCAAGCAAAGCTGTTGAAGGTCTTCCAGAATTTCAAGCCAAACATGATGGTGTCTGCAAAGGATGTGTGAAAGGAAAGAATACAAAGAAGAAATTTCCCAGCAGCGAAAGCAAAGCCAAAAGCATACTAGAAATCATCCACTCCGATGTATGCTGTCTTATGTCATCAAACTCACTAAGCGGGTATGCATACTATGTTTCTTTTATTGATGATTTTTTCTAGAAAGACATGGGTTTACTTTATGAAGAACAAAGATGAAGTATTCAGTAACTTCAAGGAATTCAAATACTTAATCGAGAACCATACTGAAAAGAAGATCAAGACTCTTCGATCAGATAATGGTGGAGAATTCACTTCGAATGAATTCAAAGAGCTATGTAAAGAATCAAGGATTAAGAGGGAGTTGTCTACTCCGTATAATCCACAATAGAATGGGATTGCAGAATGGAAGAATAGAACTATCATGGAAGCTGCAAGAGCTGTGCTCCATGATCAAGATCTACCTATGCATATTTGGGCAGAAGCTGCTAGAACAACGGTGTATGTACATAACCGTAATCCACATAGAGTACTCGAGAACAAGACTCCTAAAGAAGTCTTCTCCGGAAAGAAACCCGAAGTCAGCCATCTTAGAATATTTAGCTGTCCCGTGTACATACACATTCCAAAAGAGAAGAGGACAAAATTAGATCCTTCAAGAAGGAAGGGAATATTTGTAGGATACTCTGAAAGCTCGAAGGCTTACAGAATCTATTTCCCAGGATACAAGAAGATTGACATCAGCAGGGATGTGACATTTGATGAAGGCATGGCTTACAACAAATCCAGAAAGAGACATGATGAAGAACCTGAAGAAGTAGAAGCAGAAGTACCCAGAATTCATGATACAATCATGAACGAAGAAGCTCAAGAAGAAGATCGATATTCCGAGGAACCACAAATACCTGTAGATCCACCTCTGGAGAAGAATCCTCATAAGAGGAAATCTGCTTGGGTACATGAACTTATCCAAGGTGCAGAAAGATATGGGGCTCCACAAGAGAATCACAGAGAAAGAAAGAGGACCAGATCTTGCTCCGGGTATGTAGCCTTACTATGTGATTTCATTGATAAAGAACCTTCCAGTTATGAAGAAGCAGCAGAACAGAAAAAATGGAAGGATGCTATGATCGAAGAATATCAATCGATCATGAAAAATGATGTTTGGGATGTTGTCCTAAGACCAGAAGGGAAGTTAGTTGTAACTTCCAAATGGATCTATAAGATCAAGCATGCTGCAGACGGTAGCATTGAAAAGTATAAAGCAAGATTTGTAGCTCGGGGTTTCTCTCAGAAAGAAGGAATAGACTATGAAGAAACCTTTGCACCTGTAGCTAGATACACTTCCATCAGATCAGTACTTGCTCTGGCTGCAGGGATGAAATGGAAGATACACTAGATGGATGTCAAGACTGCCTTCTTGAATGGTGTAGTATAAGAGGAAGTGTATGTAGAACAGCCACTCAGTTTTGAGACACATGATAGAGAGTCTCATGTATGAAGATTGAAGAAAGCCCTATATGGTTTGAAAAAGGCACCCAGGACCTAGTACAATAGAATTGGCAGCTTTCTATCTAGTTTGGGCTTTACCAAGAGTAAAGAAGATTCCAACCTTTACTACAAGGTTGAAGATGGCAACCCAGTGATTCTCCTATTGTATGTAGATGATCTATTTGTGACAGGTACAGATGGGTTGATTGCTGATATGAAGAGAAATCTTGTTGCTAAGTTCCAAAATGAAGGACTTGGGGATGATGCATTACTTTCTAGGTATGGAGGTGTGGCAGAGTACAGATGGAATCTTCCTTGGACAAGGGAAGTATGCAGTAGAGATCCTGAAGAGGTTTGGGATGATGGAGTACAAATCTATGGCCACACCTATGGCATCGAACTTGAAGCTTTTGAGTGATGCCTCATCAGAGTTGGTTGATGCTATGGTGTATCGTCAGATGATTGGGTCATTGATGTACCTGACGAACACAAGACTAGACATTTGATTTGCTGTGAACACCTTGAGCCAGTACTTGACAGATCCAAGAAGTGTTCACTTGATTGTTGCAAAGCATGTTTTGAGGTACCTGAAGGTTACAATTGATTATGGGCTCAAGTACGATGTGAATCAAAAGATTAACCTAGAGGGTTATGTTGATTAATATTGGGCAGGCAGTGCCATCGACAGGAAGAGTACTTCAGGATGTTGCTTCAGTATGGGATCAGGTGTCATCTCTTGGTTTAGCAGCAAGAAATCCTGTGTGGCACTGAGTACAACTGAAGTAGAGTATGTCACAGCTTGTTCAGTTAGTTGTGAGGCAGTATGGCTGCGGAAGCTACTGTCTGATATATTTGATCTCCATTTGGATGCTACTTGTATACATTGTGACAACCAAAGTTGCATGAAGTTGTCAGAGAATCCAGTATTCCATGACAAGTCGAAGCATATTGAGATCAAGTATCACTATATCAGGGATATGGTGCAGAGAGGAGCAGTGAAGCTCCAGTATGTTGCGACGGAGGAATAGATAGCTGATGTATTGAGGAAGCCATTATCTAGGATGAAGTTCAAGTAATTCAAGGAGAAGCTTGGTGTTCTCCAGATCGAGGTTTCCTCCAAGAGAAAGTGATGAGACCCGTAGCCATTCTAACATGGTGAGAGGATTGGTTCCTTCCATGGTCGGATGTAAGGGCTGAGCCATTCTGTCATGGTGATAGGGTTGCTGCCTTCCATGTCAGGTATGAGTGCTCACCATTCTGTCGAGTAGGACAGATGTAAGGGCAATTTCCATTCTAGGAATGGAGGCACCTGGTCAGTTACCAGGATCACTTAGTGCGGGACTAAGTAGCCATTCTGATGTGACAGAGAGATGTGTTCCCACTTGATCAAATGTAAGGGATGAACCATTCTTTCATGGCTAAAGGATTAGATTCCTTCCATGTTAGAAGTTAGTGTTGGCCATTCCAACGAGTAGGTCAGATATAAGTGCAACTGCCATTCTAAGAATGGAGGCACTTGGTTAGTTACCAGGTAGCTCAGTCAAGGACTGGGGGCCATTCTGATATGACTGTAGGATTGGTTCCTACAAGATCAGATATGAGTGCAAGCCCTTCCATCATTATGAGCAGGATGTGTTCTCGCCTGGATGGATGTGAGTGCTATGCCTTTTCACAGATGATAGTAGATGTGCCTATCATGCTGGTGATTGTAAGTGCAGTGCCATTCCACAGATGATAGTAGATGTGCCTATCATGCTGGTGGATGTGAGTGCAGTGCTTTTCCACAGATGGTAGTAGATGTGCCTACCATGCTGGTGGATGTGAGTGCAGTGCCTTTCCTCAGATGGTAGTAGATGTGCCTACCATGCTTATGGATGTGAGTGTGGTGCCTTTCCTCAGATGATAGTAGTTTGTGCCTATCATACTAATGGATGTGAGTGCAGAGCCATTTCACAGATGGTAGTAGATGTGCCTACCATGCTGGTGAATGTGAGTGATGGGCCTTTCTGATGTGATTATAGGATTGGTTCCTATATGATCAGATGTGAGTGCTGGGCATGCCTTTCTAATGAGTAGGTCAGATGTAAGTGCTAGGCGAAGACCTACATGATGGCTAGGCCTACAACCAGCATGAAAAAGGGCTGGCTCTGTAGAAATTCCTGTGATGAGAAGAATCATGAGATAGCACTAGGGATGATCCAGATCAAGTGATGATTGAGATCCAGTGATGATAGCCAGCAATGATCTAGATCGAGTGATGATCGAGATCTAGTGATGATGATCCCGCAGTGATGATCCAAATCGAGAGATGATCCAAATCTAGTGATGATGTTCCATGATGATCCAGATCGAGAGATGATCCAGATCCAGTGATGATTCCTCATGATGATCCAGATCGAGAGATGATCCAGATCCAGTGATGATGTTCCATGATGATCCAGATCCAGTGATAATGTTCCATGATGATCCAGATTGAGAGATGATCCAGATTCAGTGATGATGCCTCATGATGATCCAGATCGAGAGATGATCCAGATCCAATGATGATGTTCCATGATGATCCAGATTGAGAGATGATCCAGATACAGTGATGATGCCTCATAATGATCCAGATCAAGTGATGATCTAGATCCAGTGATGATGTTCCATGATGATCCAGATCAACTGACGATCCAGATCCAGTCTAGTGATGATGATCCAGTTTGAGAGATGATCCAGATCCAGTGACAATGACTTGAAGATGATGATGACTTGAAGACTCAGAGGACTCGAGATGCATATGATGAGATGATCCAGTTGATACAGATAAGAAGACCAGTGCTGAAAATTATGTCGAAAGAATACCTTCCTAGTTAAGAGGGAGAGTTGATGTATTTGTAACTTCAGAATGTATTCCTCTATGTATCTTATGTATTGTAACTCGATGTTTATTCCGGGATGTATCTATTATGTATTTGATTCATGTTGTCATGCCCCGATGTTCTGATTGGGAGGATCAATAATGTAAACAAGTCATGTTAAGTCATAGAGGGTAACTCTCTGATTGTGTAAGAGTTAAAGACCCCACAGTTACGGGGCACTAGGGTTATTAGACACTCCTAGAGATGTTGGCTCTAGTAAGTAATTGTTAAGTGAGGTCGACATGATTTAGTGCACTTCAAGTGAACGAAAGAATATAAATAGAGAGTGAGCCTCTCTATTTATAACACACATCACTCACTCACTCAAGTGTAGCGCATAAGTGAGGAAGGAAATACACTGGGACTAGAAAAGAAGAAGACTACTACTGTCGGGAGTGGATCTTACTATTTTGGGGATTTTACTGTTTTGGTGCTGATTCTATCTCTGAGGAAGTTGCGGGGGTTTCTCCATTTATGGTTTCCCCGATCAAAAACACTTTGTTCATTGTCTCTTGTGTTTGATTGCTCTACTTGTTATTCTCTCAGTAAACATCCTAACATAATGCTAGCTTAATGTTGAAAAACTAACATATTCAAAATGTTCTTAAGCTCACAACTTGTCCCAATGGAAGGGTGCTATCCTCAGTGGGGGTTATTGAATAGTTAAAAAATATATAGCTGTGATTTTTTCAAAATAAGGCCCAAATACATACAACTGACAAATGTTTTCATAATTTCATATAAACTAAATGTGTACCTCATGAATATGAGCTCGCTTTTGAAATATCCTATCCTCATATGTTCCAACAATCTGAATAAAATGCTCCACCTTGTCCAATATTACCTGCATGATAAAATGTTCCACATTTTAGTGTGATATCAACTTAGCTGGAAATGCTAGCTGTATCCAAACCAGTTAACACCCTTTCATTCAATGTTCAGTAATTTCAGACACAGAAGACGTCCTATAGCCTTTATAAAAATCCATGTGCATTTGAAATTTCAGAAAGAGAAAACATTATACAGCTTTAATGCCAGCAATTGGATAAATCTGGTCAAGATGAACTCGGTATCATTTCCATCAATCTAGGGACATGAGATCTTGCGATTCAATCGATAATTAAAATTTCAAAGGCCACACAACTTCAGATTGCAAGATTTAGAAGACCAAAGTGAAAATATCACAATATCTAGTAACATATAGTCAATTCCTTCGGTCAACGTAATATTTTTCAACAAAAATTATATAATAAATGCAATCAATGTCATAATACCTCACCTACATCTGTCAAATGGCCACCCATTGCACTGAATTATTTCTTGTATATAGCCATGAGCAAATTAATTGCATCCTGTAAAATAGAAAATAGCCACCAACAAATTATCTTCCAAGAGATTATTGTCACAGAACCAAAACAGAGAATGTGAGCTGTAAAAATGGATCTATAATAAACTATCTACACACTAGAGATAATCATGCTTAGAAGTTAGAACAAAACAATAAGTTTGGACATAAAAATATTCCAAGCATTTCAACTGAAATGAATTTCAGAACAGAATGTAAATTTAGATAATATTTATTCAACAACTATTTAAGGAATTCAAATAGAATATAGGAGGTGTAACATCTCTACATACAAACCTCACGAATTACCAAAATTTAGACATTTGGTTAAGACCAATATCCTCCTATGTAACGCAGCTTGCTATAGAAGACAATCACACAAGCATAGGTAGCAAATTCTCCTCTTAAGAAGATAAAATGTGACAACATCAATGGAAAACAATTATTTTCACAATATAAGAAAATTGAAACACAATTGTCAAAATATTTCAATAAAACAATACCATGTCTCTCAATAAATAACACAGTACAGGACCGACTCTTATCAGAAGAAATAATCTACCTCGTATTTGTCTCTCTCCTCCGAGAATAATTGTGTGTCAATGCCTACGCAGTCTTTTTAAACAACAACTAGTACAGAGCTCATTTAAGAACTCATTTCATTACACGAACATCATATGAAAACCAACTATGCAATTAAAACAGTTAAATATTAGTTGATAGAGACAGGAATGAAGTTATCTACAATCACAAAAAGCACTCGAGTAGTTCAATTTAATGTGAATACTTAAATGTAACTTCCTTAGGTTGTCTAATAAAATCCTAATGCCTGTTTATACTCGAAAAATCCACTGGAAAACCTGAATGATAAAGACAAGATAAACACCCTTGTGTCTATCAAAAATTCTCCACCAGACATAATCTAAATGACTTGCACTTATTGTCCAATATTAGGAAAGGGAAGAAAAAAAACAGACTTAAATTTCAAATTGTAAACAATGAAAAAACAAGGAAAATTACTTCTACCATCATTTCCATCTCAATAAACCGTGTCTTCCTATCTCTTAAGAAGGCCCTGAAGTTTTTCCAAGACATGTTACAAACTCTCCTGGCATATTTCTCAACATGGTTCTTAAAGGCAGAGTACAACATCAGTCTAGACCTATATGTAGGAAATGAAACTTCTTGAAATAAAAAAGCATAGTCAGCATGTGTCCAATGCTGACATCACCTTATCTGAGTAGTTGAACAAAGTAACCTAGAAGCATCAGAACCCACAACTGCAAGCTCACATATAGTGCAGAGATTCCCTTGTATGCTTGGAACAAAGTGTGTTGTATAGTATGGACAGGACACATCATTATGACCACAGTATATGGGTGTGAAATTTGCTCCACAGACAACAAAAGGATTTCTGAAGTCATAATTCAGTTTATTGGCATCCTGCAACTGCCTCTCACATGCCTGAAGAACTTGTTGGGCCTTTGTTACATGGTTAGTAGGGGCTTCACTCTCCAGCAGCCATCGAGCAAAGTTAACACTTGTATTGAAGTTCCCTCCCTTGTATCAAACACCCATGGCATTCAGCAAATCCAACCTCAAATGGAATTTTTGAAGGTTGCAATGATTAAAATAGGCTGCAAGCTCTTGCTGCCGAACAACATCATCCTTAACTTCCTTTCTCTTTACCTCCATTGGAAGACCCAGGACATATTCTTTACCAATTCTAACCAATTCCTTCACCTCATCAACCTCTCTTCTTGAATCTACAACAATAACTAGAATTTTGTGCAAGATGGTAAGAAATGGCCTCAATGCTTCACTAAACTTCCCATTTTTTGTGGCTATGTAAGCTAGTCTAAGTTTCTCATCTAATAAAGAAAACCTAAATACAAAAGCTGGTGGACCTTTGACATTTGGAATAAAAGTATCATTCCACCCTATCTCTATTGCTAAGGAGACCACCGGTGCAGAAACAAATGATGGAAGGTATGTATGGCTGCCCGTGTAAAGATCCAAAAATAAGGGTTTTAATGGAGTGAAACTCTTAATACCAAGTTGTCGACTTAAGAGGCACATATATGTATGAAATTTACCAGTAGTTGCATGCTCACTTGCAAGAGAATATTTTTGTATCCAGATTTGGCTTACTGGCATACCTGGTGATGGGGTAACAAATGACACTGTATGAGTTATACTTGCAACATTCCATAGTGACATCTACTGGTGAATCCAAATATTCTAGATCCCATTCTCCTTCATCATCATCCTCTCCTCTCACTTTTGTATCATCTACCACCACAACCTCACCATTTTGTCCTTCAACTTCAGCAATGTCAAGGTCTTCACCCCAATTGGCTTCAACTCCTCCATCCTCTTCCTCATGGACTGCACCCAAATTGGCTTTAGATCCTTCATCCTCTTCATCATGGACTCCTTGTGTTTGTGGAGAATTCCTTTTCTAGTGCAAAGTGTGTCATTGCATGAGCCTTGGAAGTGCCTCGTAAATATGAAGTTACTGTTAAGGGTTTTTAGCCATAGATAAATTCATATGGGCTTATTTTGGTAGCACTATGGTAAGTGTATGGTACCACCACTCTACAAGGGTAGTCATTGTGCCCATCAGTGTGGACTTTTTTAAGAAAAGAATTGTAAATAGGTTTCTAAGCACTTCTTAACCTTTTTTCACTAACCATGAGTTTGGGGATGGTACATAATGCTCCTTTTCAACTAGGTACACTAAATTTTAAACAAATCCTTCCAAAATTTCATAGTAAATGTGGAATCCTAGTCCAACATAATGGAAATTAGCATTCCATGTAACTTAAAAATATAATCCACGAATACTTGGGTAGCTGTGGATGGTGTAAATGGGTGTGATAAGAAACAAAAAAAAATCTCATTTAGAAATGTGTAAACTACTACCATGACTGTAATTCTTACAAACTTAAAGGAAAATTCTTTAAAGGAGTCGAGAAAATAAGATAGGAGGTAAGGTAAGTGCTAGTAAGAAAAGAATAACCCAAAAGAAAAAAAATATAGGATGAAAAAAGGGAAGTTGTTGCTACCCTAGTAAAAAAGGGACACCAAAGAAAAGTCCTCTCAAACCTCAAGCAAGTATCCCCTCAAAAGATAAGAAGGATCAGATCATTGGACAAAGAGATAGATCCAAGTCCCAAGTGGTAAAGAAACTAGCAATTGTTCCACAAATTCCTACCACAGATAGTGTAAAAGAAGACATCCCTTCTATCCCAGCAAATAAATTTGAAGAAAATCATGGGGTAGAACACACAAATAAAATTCAAGTCAATACTAAGGACCTTATTACTCAACTGGAATAAGTACACTCCTTGTATGGAAAAAAATTAAAGAATCTAGAAAGTAATTAGAAGGTACAAGAACCGAATTTTCTCTAGCTCATCATGAGCAACAAATTTCAGGTTTACCATAAAAGTTTTAAATCATTTGATAGTAGCATTTAGAAAAAAATAAACAACTTTAGGATAAAAATTTGGAATTAATACCAAAAATGGAAAGGAAAAACAAAGATATTGAAAGCAGAGTTGATAACATTGATATATTGGAAGCATCAATTATGAAAGTTGCTGAGGTTGAAAAAGATATTGGGTAACAATTCTTTGAAAGTTAGAGGCCTTGAAACCTTCCTAGTTCCTTGAACCTTCAGTACCCATAAATGCATGTTTTCTCACATTCTTAGCTTCTTTCCTCCTCCGATCATAAATTTGATGCATTCGAGATTGGCCATAAACCATAGATTGGTAAGCTACTTTTCTAGCAAATATGCTTGCTTGGTCAGATTAAAAGTTTAGTAACAAAATGTGGTCAACGCCTTTATAATGGCATTAAAAAAGGGATATTGATGGATCCAGGTGCCTTCCACATAGTACAAAATACCTGTATACTCTACATTTCTCTTTAGAGTCACAGAAGTCCATTCAAGCAATCAACGGAATAAAGAATTTGGTGCCCTAATGCCCCTCACAAATAGGTGACTCACATTAGATACAATGTCTGTTATTCAAAAAACAACTAAATCTCTAATAGGATGGGATAGAATGACCCCTAAAACTAAGCATAACAAAAAAAGCAAGCCTAGGGAACAACTTCAACTGACCACCAAAGAGATGGAGCAGAAAACATTTTCAGTCTAGGGAAACAATAGAAGACTATAGAGTAAGAGAGGCAACTCTATTTTTTAAGAATATCAAGCTAAAGGGACTAAGATTTGACCAAAAAATGATGGCAAAGACACCACCAAATTCTACTTCCATTACTTGAAGAAAAAGAATTGCACTAAGAGGATATCATATCTCAAATATAAGTAAGAGGGACTAGCCAAAGATGAAGCTCGTATAACATAGATATATTAGAACCATTTTCATAAGATCATTATGTCTCCAACATACGGTAGTATGCAGGAAATAAGTGAAAGAGAAAGTGAGGCAAATCATCCTAGCAAAGCTTGCAGCATTTGTGTGGAATCTTCTCTCTAGAGTCCAAACCTCTGGATTGATTTATTGAAAAGTGATGAGATTCTACCATGGGAAAACATGTGAATATGTGATTGAATAAACTTATTCCAAGTGGCCAGAAGACAAGCCAACAGAAGAATTCTTAAAGGCATGGCCTTCGAGGAATCCCTTGAAAAAGATCCCAATGCTTAAGACACATGAACAATGATTGGAGAAATAAATTTCAGGTTGATATTGAAGATGAGTTATGGGATGGAAATATCTCAATGAATGGAGTGAGAAAAGTAGGGTAGACATGCAAACTTGAGTGGATAAGGTCTTGCAAAATTTGATTGAATCCTAGAAAAGACTTCCCAACTAGAGATTAACTTAGACAAGTTGTCCATACCACTTTCATAAATGGAAAATTACAAATCTCAGGTTATATGGCTTGCCACTGAGCTTTGGAAGACTACTTGGAACTTTGTTGGCCCAAATCCTCTATAGATATACAAGGAAGCAATATGAAACAACGTCGTTATTAAATTCATAATCAAGGCTGGTGGCCTGGAAGTGGAATTGATTTCAAAATGAAGGCCCATCATGCAATAAAATGTATCTTTTAAAAATAATTGCAAAGGCCCATGCTCTGAGAATTAAAACATATTCTACAGACAACTATTAGACCCGATCAAATAGGATTTATATGGGGAAATTTATTCTGGGGAAGATTTCTGGGATGTGATGCCTTGTTCATCAAAATTGACTTTGAAAAATCTTGTGATAGAAGAAGTGGACCTTTATCCTAGCCATGTTATGGAATTGGGCTTTAGCCCCTTCTTTCTCTGGCCACTTTGGCCTACCTTTCCATCACTAGATGCAAATGAGGATGTGAGCAAGTTACAAGTTGACCAAATCAATCAGCCAATTTTCCATCAATCCCTGGCCTCTATGTCATGGGAAAAAGGTTTGAGGTATCTAATTGAAACAAAAGTGGGCTTGGGTCTAATTAAGTGAATTCCCCTTCCTAAGCCAGAAGTAGGTCAAAGAGTCAAAAGGACACTTCCCATATGACTCACTTCTTACAATATTGAAGGATCAAGAAGCTATTTCCAGAATATAATGTAAATGTAGATGAAAATACATGGACTTTCAGGCTATATGGAAACCATGAATGTCACTTAAGTAAGTAGTTTTAGGATGGGATGATAAATAACCAAAGAATAGCAGTAAAAAATAGACTTCATAAATCAGGACTGACAATGCAGGATGTATTTTGAGGGAATAGAGTACAATCATGCAGGGAAACATCTGCTCTGGTTAAATGCATGCTTTTAAAACTAAGTTAGCTACACAATGTTTAGTTAGAATGAGGTTGTGCAGGAAATATATTTACTTGCTAGAGATCGGTGCTAAGGAAGAAATATTGGTACTATTCCTAATTTTGGGACAAGATGTCATCTCAATATGCATCGGGCCATGCAGCTATCCAATAAGAACACTATGATGTTAGTATTTTTTTAGTGTATTACAAGATGCATGTTTTCCAAAAAATTGGAAGGGAAGAAGAAAGGTTGCTTGTATTTTTCTTGGATTTTGTCAAGTAACAAAAAACAATACAAGCAGTAATATTACAAATATTCTTCACTCTCATTGTACCCCATGAAGAATATTTCTAGTGGGTACATAATAGAAAATTCTCTTCAATGTTAGTCATTGGGAATATTCAAAATGAGCCATGGGAATTAAGGATCACGAGCATGCAAAATAAGCTGCATCTTTACATAAATATTATTCAAAGAAACAAGAAATCTTGTATGAACTTTTCTTGTCTTTTGAAGACATATTGTATGTACTTTTCATGTCAAGTAACAAGAAACAAATTACAATACAAGAAAATATTACAAAGTTTCTTCACTCTTGTTGTACACCATGGACAGTCTTTCTAGTGGATATACAAAATGCTCTTCAATGTTAATCATTCAAAATATTCAAACCTGTGATTCCTAAGTCATGGGAGGTAAGGATCATAAGCATGTAAGTTTTCTTGTTGTAGCTAAAATATAATTTCAAAAATAAAATACATCATTTTTTGCTAACCAAAAAAAAGTTGATATAGATCAGTCAGTCTCAACTATACTGTTGGTTGGAATATATTTCCAAAAAGAGCACTTAAGAGAAATCCAAAATCATAAATTTCTATAGTACTACAGCATCCATTAAAACAACATATAAAACAAACAAGTTTAGAGCTTCTTACACTATCAAACCATACCATGCAGCATTGCAACATGTTATCATCACAACTTACATGCAATAGAAAAAAATCTGCAAAACCATAAATCTCTACAAGGGTATGTCACAAGTTAAAACTTAGTATGTAGTTTCACACCATAGATCATAGGAAACATGTGAAAACAATGAATTGTCAAACTACCTTTCCTCTTTAAAATGATACTAGAAACCTCAAACCCAAGGCTTCAGACATAAATCATAAATGCCAATGAAAAGCTTCAATGGCACAGTTAACAAGCCATATCTAAGGATTCAAAGTGCTTATGTTTTTCATAATGCAAGATTGACATTTTGTAATTCAACAAACATATCAGGAAGCAAGTTGAGAACACAAAGTGATGAAATCCCATGCTGCACAAAAGGAATTCTATAATTGGTCAACTTTTACTCCTTGTAATTATATATCTGATAATAGCATACAGAGATATCAACACCAATTCCATTATCTCTAATAAAGCTTGGTCATAATGATCAGGCTTATTCGGTAGGGTAGGGTCAACGCTTATTATTTAAGATAGGGTCAACATGGTAGTCCAAGTAGTTTAACCCTCTATAATAATTTCCAACAACCTTACAAGTGTTTCAGCTCCAAGACAATCATTCATGGGGTAGTTTAACTCTCTAGAATAATTTCCAACAACCTTACAAGTGTTTTATTCAGTAAGGTAGGGTCAACACTTATTATTTAAGATAGGGTCAACATGGTAGTCCAAGTAGTTTAACCCTCTAGAATAATTTCCAACAACCTTAGAAGTGTTTCAGCTCCAAGACAATCATTGGTCTGCGGCCTGGGAGTGTGCTGGCAGTTTTTGAAGCCATTTTCCACCCTAAATTTGACCTATTCTCTTGGGTGTTGCTCTTAAAGGCTAAATATCCCTTATAAAAGGGACAAAGAGAATGGAGAGGAGATATTGAGACTTCATATAGATCTATGACCATATTCAACCCCCTTCTCTAAAAAGATGCCATGCAAATAATAAAATAAGGGGGTTGTTGGAATCCATGCAAACAAGAAAATAACACAAAATGAAAATCAATTCTACTGGTACACAATATAGCTTCTTGGTATCATAATATGAGAAGGATTTTCCATCAATCCAATGCCAATCCTTTTAAATAAAGCATCGAATACTAGGTTTGACTATCTTGTAGATTACCCCATGTATGAGCTCTCACTTACAAAGCCTCTTATCTACACAATTTGGGAGTATACACAATATTTTCTATTGGTGTTGGAAAGGTCTAGATTGATCCATGTGCAATATCCCATCCATTTCTAGGTCCCTTGTGACATTAACTACGTTAACAAAAGGATTAGGCCACTAGAATGTTTCCTCTATTAGTTCTTGCGAGAGCTAGGGTTAGGGACAAATCATCTGTAAAATGCAATTACTGGTTAGTATATGCCTCACCATCCATAGCCCAACTAATTTTGGCTATTTTATGGTCATCCCTAGCTCGATAGGAAAGCTCCAACAAGGAAATTGGAACTTAAGGTCCCCAGTGTACTTAATTGTATTAAATAGACGCACCTCTAAAGCATGCTTGTTAGTACTGGGTTGCTTCCTATTTTTTCTTTCTTTTACTCAACAATATCCTGCTACCATATTGCCTCAACTTCTAAGAATTCAGTCACTCTTTGGATTATTGCCTATTTCCAATAATTCTAGCCCATGCCATGAGTGGGCTACAAATGGGCCAAGGAATATATCAATATGATTAGAGAGTACAATCGGTGGCAAGTAGACTGTGGGAGTGACAAATAAAGATAATCCATCAATGATAATCTGTATGCATATATACTGACTAAGAATTGATTCAAAAAAAAAAAATTAATGATTCAAACAACTTATTAGGGGTATCAAAATAATTATTTTTTATCCAATGGGAATTCCATAAAACTAATTGACATCACCTAAGGACAAGATTGCAAATGTTGTGAACATTCCTTCTCCATGGGAGGGTCATTAATATCCTCCAAGAACACTCTATGTTGAAGCAAAAATCTTACAACACTTCCCCTTATTCCATCATCACTTTGAAGAGAAATATGGGAAACATGAGGCCAAGGCAAAGCAAGAATGTGAGTGGACACATATTAGCTTCTCACACTTTTTGACAACAAATTGGTAGCATAAGCTTAGATTGAAGAGATACTCCTAGCCTGGCTAGGGCACACAGTCCTCCTAAGGTCATCCTTAAAGTATCTGAGTCTAGTTCAGCTAGTCTTAGTAGGACTGTGAATTAGCCTAAACCCTAGCTAGGAGATGTTACAACAGTCCACTTTAAGGATGAGCGAGGTCACCACAGTCCATGGCCCATATAGGAGAGATCATACATAGTCACAATCCATTAGGATAAACCTTACACAGTCACAAATAAGGTTTAGCATCCCCAGAGGGATGACGCCAAAGATAACAGTCCAAGAGTATCCCACATAAATGAACATGACCTATATTTTTAGCAGAAAAATGGTCTTGGATCAACCTAAAACAGTCACGGGTCAGCTTCATAGAGTCTCGGCCCAGCATGGCAACAGGAGAGACACCACACATTCCATGGGTCAAATGCATAAGGTCACATCTCAGCAAGAGAGACGCCACACAGTCCACAGGTCATATGCATAAGGTCACTTCATGGTTCATGGTTCATAAGGTCACTGAATGGTTCATGGTTCATAAGGTCATTTCATGGTTCATGGTTCATGGTATTTTCCAATATTGCACATACACTAAAAAACGGGCCGCTTGTGGGCCTGATGAATTTGGGCCAATTGTAATCCTCTTGGAGCTAGACATAAGCAATTTCCACCTTAAAAAACACATACATGCATCCATCGCTTGGGTTTAAACACCAAAAAACACAAACTTGCATCCATCGCTTGGGTTTAAACACCAAAAAACACAAACTTGCATCCATCGCTTGGGTTTAAACACTAATATCTGATAGGGTTTGATTTCTCATGCAGAGTTTCAGAGAATCCCCATGCAGCAACCAGGTTTTGCAATTATAGGATTAAGAAAAAAATATCGACAAATATTGGGTAATCGAAAAATATGCCGATAGCCATTGCAATCGGTGCAATGGAAATGAAATCCTATGAAAATCTATAAACATTTACTCAAACCCTTGGACAACAATCGAGTATTAAAAATAGCAACAACATTTAAATTGATGTGGAAAATGAAAATAACAACAACAACATACATCCCATACATAAAATAAGGGAAAACAAATGGGGATGAGAAATAGACCGGCGTACCTTAGCGAGCCATGCCAGAAATCCCTTGACCTTAGTGAGCACAAGATCTCCGAGCCTCCATTGTCTGCAGGTAGTTGTTTTTCCTCATCTTTTAGCCGGTGCCATGTCATAAAACCCTGATGGAAATGATAAATGTTGTATGGAATACCCTCCCATTCCTCAATAAGAATTATACCCTCCCATTCCTCCTCTTCCACAATTTCCATAACACCATTAATTTTCCCCCGCCCTTGACGCCACAATAGTGTAAATGCCTCATAACAATTGGGTGACCTATTAATATTTTACAGAGGCAATATTTTCATGGCTTGTTGGAAAATGGAGGAATATGCTCATGATGGAATCCGTTGGCAGCAGGTTTCAAGGAATGGGCTCACGATGGAGGAATGGAGGAATGGCCAATATTTTCGTGGCTCGCGATGGAGGAATGGACGAATGGGCAATATTTTCATTTGTTGTTTAATGCATAGGTTGATATTAATCATGGTATTGTATAGTATCGAATTAACAAAAATGACATAGAATCCACTTTATATAGTATTGTATAAACATCCATTTGACCAAAAACTTACTACATATATAATTCCTTATCCTTAACACATTAATAAATTTTTTCATTGAAAAGTTAACATTGAAGAATAAAAAGGGAAAGAATTTGTAACAAATGCTTTTGTAGCACATCCTTACCACTTAGGCTATCCCTACTTATTAAGTCACTCTTGTTGACTTGACATCTTTGACGATGTAGTATATCTCATTTCTTCTCAAGTTGGAATTTGTGTCATTCCACTCACTTCTTGTGTTAGACATCCTTATAGCAATGTCCTCATTGGTTTACTCCTAGGATGTCTCTAGATGCCTTTGTCCATTGATTGTATCCTCTTGGTTTTAATTCATTGAGTAGTTGATGTTTGAATGAGTGATTTGTGCTTGAATACCTAATAGTTTCTTCCACTTCATATTGCATACAGGATGATGGTGATGATGATGGACACGATGATGATGATGATGATGATGATGAGGATGATGGCAATGACGATGTCAATGTTGATGATGATGGCGATGATGATGATGATGATGATGATGATGATGATGATGATGATGCCAATGATGATATTGGTGATGACGATGTCGATAATGGTGATGATGATAACGATGGTGAGGATGATGATGATTCTAATGATTCTGACGATGAGGATGATGATGATGTTGAGGAAGATGTTGATGATGATGATGATCATAGGTCAATGATGATGATGATGATGCTGATGATGTCGATGATGATGATGAGGATGATGAGGATGATGATGATGATGACAATGATGATGATGGTGATGATGGTGATGATGACGATGATGTCAATGATGATGATGATGATGATGGTGATGATGATGATGCTAATGATGATGATGATGAGGATGAGGATGATGGTGATGATGATGGACATGATTGTGATGATGTGATGATGACGATGATGATGATGATGACAATGATGATGATGTCAATGATGATGATGATCATCATCATCATCATCATCATCATGGTGATGATGATGATGATGATGCTAATGATGATGATGGTGATGGTGATGTCGATGATGATCATGATGATCATGATGATCATGATGGTGATGATGATGATGATGATGATGATGGTGGTGATGATGATGATGATGCTAATGATGATGACGATGAGGATGATGATGATGTTGAGGATGATGGTGATGATGATCATAGGTCAATGATGATGATGATGACAATGATATGATGATGATGATGACGATGATGTCGATGCACTAGTACAAAATGAGGAATTAGCTACTACGTGACTAAAAATTCTAGTCACCACTGGTTTTTCAAGTGATTTACTACTAAATATCAACAATTTTGATTGACCAAACTATAAATGACTAAAATTAACGACTAATTTAGTCACCAATTAACAAATATGACTAGATAATAAGTGATAGAGTTAAAAATGACTAACATAAATGAGTAATTTAGTCATGGCATAAAAAAATGACTAGCTAGAAGAATATGAATTAGTAATTTATGTTAGTCATTTTTTATTGTTACTCCAACAATGGAAAATTGCAATTTTTGGACTCTAAAAATTTATGTAATGGATAAACGGGGGCTTCCAATTGTCTTCCCAAAGGTTGCAATTCATTAAATAACTGAAATTATAACCCCTTTCACAAAACTTTCCTACGCATATGTTTTCATAGAAAACAACTCTATGTTTGATGAACTAGGAAAAGGGATTGTTGATTCATAAGAAGATATGTTCATCTGGATAGAGTCTTAGGAAGATGAGGTATTATATCCCCCTCACAAGCACATTCACTTTAATTTTTTCATGTTTTGTATATTCAAGGTTGGTATAGTTTTTGAGATGGAGTTCCATAGAGCTAACAATAAATACCCAATCTAATATTATACCAGTAATTCATGTTCTATAAGTGAAACTTTTTGAAACTCCCAAACAATATCAAATACAAATATTACAAAATATACCATTACTCATTATATATATAAGAATAAAATAAATGATGGAAAAAGATATGTTTATTATATTTACCAAACCCATCAATTTCTCCATATAAATAGCTCATACAATCCCATGCTTCATTTTACATTCATAAACAAACATGTGCTATAGTTCTTTGCATTTTCAACAAGTTTACTATATTGACCAAACCCATCAATCTCTTCATATCAATCACTCATGCAATCTCATGTTCCATTTTACATTTATAAGAAAATATTCAACTTGGTAAAAACGAATTCACACATGGTGTATATATATCCGGTGTAAACCTTGATTAATTTTGTAGCTTTGTTTTTATATTTCAACTTTGTAAAAAGAAATTCACACATGGTGCAGATATGTGCATCTTAAACACTGATTATTAGTTTTGTAACTTTGTTTTATTTTAGTGCAAAAATTTAAAAACATGTAAAGTAAGTTTTAAAAAAAAACTTATTACTTTGGAATATTTATCTTGTTACAAAGGAATAGTTTGTTCCTATACCATTAAAAAAAAAATTGCTTTTCTAAAGTAATATAACAAAAAGGAATGAAATAAGTTGTTTCACATCTCTCCTTTATATATAATAATCATTAATTCGAGTAGTAAACTCCCGCTCAACATTCAAAATTGAACCCTTCCCAGCCCTTCCAAAGGGTTCTAGCCCTTCCTAGAAGTGTAAAATTAAAGTTGCCCTTCAAAAAAAAGAAAAATCTGAATTTCACCCTTCCAATTAAGAAGGACATAATTTATATCAACATTTCAATAGAAGAGCAACATTTGAAATTATCCATCCATATAAATTTCTCAAGATGTTGAAATTCCTATGCTATAAAGTTCTACTCGTCAATCAAAATATTGGGAATATCATAAATTATAATCACTCACTCACTCACGTCATGCCCTCAGTGTTTAGCTATGCAAGATGACCAATGATCACTGACGATTACGAGGCACTGGCCACCAAGATGTGACTTTGAATCCCAAGTCATTTGGGGTTGCACTCTAAAGTGTGACAATGTGTCAGGGATTAGAACTGTAATAACAAAGAAGAACTACTAGTCTACTACTAGGCCCAAAACAAGCCCAAAACTTTGAGCCTACTATCTATGTGAACCTGACTACCAATGTCCACTCGTTTTTCATCAAAATGAAATTCAAATGGCCAGTTTGATGAGCCCTCCTCTACAAGATTTCATCGCATGCATGAATATCACAAACACACGACAACTATAAATAGCACTCAATGCATGCCACTACAAATAATGGCATGCTTCTAGGATCACACATTATGCATAGGTCGATTTACGCATTGATACTGGGAGGTGTCACTAGGCACTTGATATAGAAAAACAATGAGCTAGAAAAAAAATGGGACCAAAACACCACAATGGTTATTAAGAAATTTAAAATAACAATTTTTGCCTTAAGAATAGTCTTCAATTTGATGGGTGACATGATCATGATGTAATCTCCCTCCGTCCTTCCATACATTTGTGGTTTCTCACAACTTTTTTCATGGGCTCTCACCACCAAAATACATATAAAAATTACTTGTCTTTACATCATATTCTCTTTAAATCCTCATCTCATAGACATAACTAAGGATTATTATGCATGCACATCCTCACCTTATAATATCAATTGGGTCAAGGCACAGAGACATCCATAAAATATCAAATGTGTCAAGACACAAAGAGTAAGAGACAACTATAAGTAAGTCTTATATTAAATTTACTATATAATTCTTTAATTGACACTATCAACTGAGATTTGATACGTTGGATTATCGTGATATTCTTTTCACTCCTTACCAATGTGATATGAAAGGCATTCTTTGAAGGTGAAGTCTAGAATTTTACATCTTCTTCCTCATTCTCATGCCTTTTGGTAAGACAATAAGGAGAGTAGTGACCCACATCAACATGTAAAATGGTTTTGACATAGAGGTAGACAAATTAATTTTTTTCATTAAATAACTTAAATTTCCTACCCATGACTTTCGATTCACTGAATCATGGAATGGTACAAAAGACAACAAATTTTAGAACCTTGAGCTCTTAATTACTCACACCTAGAACTTTCTCAAAGCATGCCATTAATAAACTTATTTTGGTGTTCTAGTTCACTTTAAAAGGAATATTGTTGAGACTTAGACATGCAGTGAGTTGCAAGGCTTCAATTGACTTGGACTTCATTCCATTGCCCCTCCATCCAATACATGTATTTTGTTGTGTTAAGTGTTAAACAAAAAAATTTGATGCCTCGGCCACAAAGATGATATCGTTGATAACTTGCTTGGTATGCAGTATTTTTTTTAATGGTTTTTTAGTTGTGTATTATTTTTTCTTAGGTGCCCAATCCCATCATTCTTACATCACTCGAGATTGGACTGCTACCCTCTCTCTAGTTTGAATTAAGTTTTTGGTTTTATATATTGGTTGTAGGTTTATTATAGCCTTGTTTTTCTTAGTGGCTTCCTTTTGTACATAGTTAACAGTAAGTAAATCTCTCATGGTTCTAGTTTTTCTTTAAGACTATATCTAGTTATGACATTTTGCACTATGCATAAGATCAAGCGAATTCCCCAATATGGTTATTGCATTGTCTAAATAGTTTTTTTTGTATAATGAAGTGTGGTCCAACTTGAAAAAAATACTATAGAATAGTTGTTATGTTACTTACTCTAAAATTAGTGTTACATATTTGTCAAATTAATGCATTTAAATTAAGTTTTATTGAAAATATGTCATATTTTTGTATAGATATTAAAAGGTGCTCAATTCTTTAAAATTGTAAAAATTTAAATGAACAATATTTTATTTTTTGCATTTTTGAAAAAAAAAAAATTTAATTTATACTTGTCAAATAAAGTACAACTATTTATATTACCCTTCATCTTTAAAGGGATCGGAGAATAAAACTATTTATATTTCCCTTCATCTTTGAAGGGCTCGGAGAATAAATGCCCTTCCAATTGAAATTAAGACCCACCCTTCAAATTTGATCACTGCTCCCACTAATTGTTCCGCGGGCCAACCAAAATACAAAAGAGGTTGTTAATAACCTTCCCATCAAGGCTATGGCAGGATTTCTGATCCCATAAGACTAGGTATTATTTTTCTAGTAACTAATCAAAATTAGGATTTGAGAAACGTCACTTTGTCACTTTAAACTGTCCTATCTAACCTTCCATTCCGCCTGCCATTCCGTGTGTCATTTTCATAAAAGAGGTTAGAGGATATTCACAGATATTGTGATGAAGCTGTCATGCACTTCTGCTATTTTGATGCATGTGTTTATACGTACAGTCTTCATCAGAGGGAAGTTGGAACCTGTAGAGAAGTTGAAGAAATGAAACTTTGAAATTTCCTGCATGTTTCTTGTAGAAGAATATTGCTGCCATAAATGATTTTGGCATTCCTAGAAAACCTATCATGGGTCACCTAGACACATGTATGAAGAAGATTAGAAATAACATGATTGTTTATCTTCTTGTAGCTGC
Organism: Pseudotsuga menziesii; assembly: GCA_001517045.1. Taxonomy (NCBI): domain Eukaryota; kingdom Viridiplantae; phylum Streptophyta; class Pinopsida; order Pinales; family Pinaceae; genus Pseudotsuga; species Pseudotsuga menziesii. Next base: position 717,540 of record LPNX010228475.1, read on the forward strand.
AAGCTCAGTCTCATTTGTCATTTATTTCTCCTGTGATGGTCAAGAAACAGTGAAGAATCCCAGGCTTAGGAGAATTTTTATCTTCCGTCCGAGTTACTCCCAAGTTGTGGAAAGTTTGGCTTCATCTCTTTCTCTTGAAATAGTAAGTTATGGAGATAAAAAGAGTATTTCTCCATAAATCTGGCTGCATGGAAATAACCCTAGTGTAGATAGTGATGGTTACCAAAATAGTAACAGTTTAAAGCAGAAGCACAGTGGTGATAATTTGGCTTCGAAGAAGGGACAATTAGAGAGTTAGTATCCAGAGCATGTTGTGGAGAAAGAATCTCAATTGGTAAATCAATCTCAAAACATCTTTGAATTCGGTGAAGTAGTTGATAGTACTTATGGTAAAGTATCTACAGTGAAAAAGAAAGAAAACCCACCATTCCAGTGTGATATATATTCCGGGAAATGGGTTAGTGATTATGCATATCCTTTTTATCTTTCTAGAGAATGCCCTTATATGAGCGGCGCATTTGACTGAAAAGGGAATGGGTGCTCGGAATCAAGATATACACAATGGAGATGGCAACCTATAGATTGTAATATTCCTAAGTATGCAAAACTACTTTTTACATTTACAAATTCTCTGAACACTATATTCATGAAATGCCTCTCAAATTATCACTTGTCTTTCCTTGAAGGTTGAGTGCTACATACACGTTGGAGAGGCTGAGGTGAAAGATACTCATGTTCATAGGGGACTCCATCAATCGTAATCAATGGGAATCCTTAGTATGTGTTTGTGCTAGAAATTGTTTCTAGACTACAAAGAAACAAGCCAACACAATCTCAAATATTCTATCAAGCTAAAGTAGGTTTTTAGGGTTTCTGAAAGGTTTTTCTAGTTGTGAAGTTTGGTGACAAAAAGGGAATACATTCATAAGCCAAATAGGAACCAAATCACAAGTAAAGAAGAACAGAGATGCATAATATAATAACCATGTATCAACAGAACATAACTTTGAAGTTCATCCACAATTGACAAGCATTACAAGCATAAAGACTATAAACCAGCAATGAAATTATCAATTATGTAGCTAAACAAGCTAGAAATGAAGCCAAAACACAGACTGAAGGGTAACATGGATCATATATTTCATAATTATGTTCATCAAATACACATGAGAGTCAAGTACTTAGCTCATAAACAAGTCCAGAGACCTCCTTAAGCTAGCCAAAAATTGAACCCCTTGTTCTCTTTCTGATCTTCCTAAATACTGTTTTTCAAAATTCAGTTAGGGTCCAAACCCTAACTGTTTTCAGCCTACTCATCGATAGGATAATGTAAAAATTATAATTACAAAAAATAAAGTATTTTCAAAAACATAACAAGTAACTATTTTAGATAACAATGCTCAAAGGTCCTTAGCAGCTTCTGCCAATAAAGCTATCCCATCTAAGGCTTGGGCCTTTTTCCTACATTTTTGTTGCTCAATTTCCATATCTGTCATCCTTCTTGTAAGCTCCTTATTCTGTTGTTGTATGATTATGACAGTCTGTTTTAATTCTGCACACTGTAAATCTGAGTTTCTTTTCCTTCTTAATAAACAACAAACTTTTTCTCTTACTGTCAACTGAAGGATGCTGAGATTCATAATCTCCCTTTGAAGGTTCTGCCACTTCCTCAAGTTTGACACATTTTTTTGTCTTCAGCCTTGACTTTTTGTCCTAATTTTCTAATTAGAGTTTTTCCCTTATCAACATGATTTTTGGTAGGCTGTCCTTCCTGGTTAATTTGGAACCCAGACCAAAAGAGAAAGTAGTCCCAAGTCTTTCCTTCTCTTTGCAGAACAGTGCTGAGAATAAGCTTGATCAATCCATGATGAAAGATGGACTGTGTAGTGTGGTCATGATGCTCCTTGATCCTGCTTGAAATTTTCTACAAACTCTTTAACATGAAGAAAGGAAGACTCATCCTTGATTCACCAGCAAGGTGCTGTAGGAACCTAAAATGATACTTGAAGACAAAATCATACCTCCCTTCATAGGTAATGTAGCTTTGTAGGACCTTGATAGGCTCTACCCATTCAGCTCTGAAATTATGGATGAGCACTCCCTTGCTCCAGTCTGGAATAATGCTAGGAAAAAGATACCTTTGGGTGTTGAAGGTAAATGGCACCATTTTGAACCAAAGCTCTCCTTCATTCTTGACTCCTATTGCTTCAGCCACCAACTCTATAGTTAATTTGAATTTCAGAGTGTCAAATGATACTGTATCTTGGTTATAACATTGAAAAAATTTATGAGAAACTTCAGTTTTATATCCATCAATCTTTTTAAAGAAATCCAACCATCCAACATTCTCAAAGAGCTCTACATAACCTAGAAACTTGTCAATACAATTGAGTTCAGTGGGCTCAGATCTGTTGGTCTTCCCACTTTTCTTCATCTGCTTTCCCAAGGCTTAATGATGTTTCTGTGTAATTTTAAGAACCTACTAGTGACTTAACAACCCTTTTTTCCTCCAGTTTTTAAATTTTTGACATTCAGCTCTCCTTTGGATTTTCCCAGGCTATTTTTCTTTGATGTTTTACATAGTTTGTTCTATTGTCAATGTAGGGAATGTTTTGTACCGAGCTTGGGTAACTTAGGTCAAACAAAGCACCAAAAATATACAACAAAGCTGCTGCTCAACTTAACTAACATCCAAGATGTTCATTTCAACCTTTTTGACTGATCTCTCACCATTGGGAGTTTATTAAAAACATGAATTTATGTTTTCCTTAATCAATTTGACATAACAAGCCTTAATAGAAAAACTCCCAATTTAGCAAGTCATGACCAAAGTGACGTGTAATACCTCACTCTCGGCTTGCTGTAGGTGTTTAAAATCGATCCTTGGACAATCTGAATGTCGAATTTGGCCATCTAGGTGTCCTCAAGTCTTTAGTTTACTTCCAACTGTCGCGCTGAGAAAACCCTAACTTCCTTCCTCAACTGCAAATTTTGGATTCTTAGCAATTGTCTTCATTCCACTTCTCCACCAGCTTCGTAATGTCTATGTGGAGAACCTCTTTCCCATCAATCTCGCCTCGTTCCTCTATCTGTCAAGATTTGCCAAGCCCTAACTTTTGACTGCCACGATCTCCTTCACGTCATAGACCACACCTGTTTGCATGATTATTTTTTATGAAACACGTATCAAACCTGTATACACATGTGATTAGTCATCCAAGAGAGAAATCATTGGAGAATTTGGCGAAAAAACCGACAAATTTAGCACCCACGATATTCTTGTAGAGCCTCAGTGTAAAATTTTAACCGTTACGCTACAAGAAAGTTTTAAAACCAAATTTGGTGCTTTTTTAACCATTAATTCCATTTTAAATAAGGTTTATATGGTAAACTTTGATCTTAGTGTTTATTTTTGAACCCTTTAATCAACATATTTCCTATAGAACCCTTCAGAACCATAAGAAAAACAAAACATAATGAAAACCTAAAAGCAAAAATCAAAATTTCACTTTAAACCAGAATTTCCTAAAGTAAGCAAATGAGAAAGATTCAAACAAAAATCACAAGCAAAATATAAGACTGAAGAAAACAAATTCATGACTTAACATCTGGCTCCAGCTGCGGGATGAAGTCCTCCCTGTGAGGCTTCAAGAACCTGTTGACCAGTGCCTTCTCTTCTGCTACCTACTAGTCTGCTAAATTTCCATTGGGTTATGGAGTCCTTATTATGCTTTACTCACACCGGTATATACAATGAAAAGTGAAAATCTCCTTAAAGACTGTAAAAATGCTTGAGGAATCGTCCATTGACTGGACTTGACAATTCCTCACCTTCCAAAGACTGTAGGACAAAAGTGTTATTTTCCAAAATCTTAGTCACTAGGAAAGGGCCAAACCAGAGGTTGTCAAATTTTCCATGCTTCCCTTTTTGCTCTTTCCTGGCATCCCACCTCAAAACCATATCACCAACTGAGAAAGTGTTTTCTTTGATGTTCCTGTCAAATATTCTTTTAATCTTCAATCTGTATAACTGTGCCCTTTCTTCCACTTTTTCTCTATTCTGCTGCAACTCTATCATCTCATAAATCCTTCTCTGCATATCATTTGGTTCCTCCTGGCAATTCTGAAGAAACTTCATCACTGGGATTCCAAATTGAACAGGAAAAATTGCATCTATGGCATACACTAATTGGAAAGGGGAAGTTCCAATTGCTTGTTTGACTGTTATCCTATCAGCCCATAATTCATATTTTAGCATAGAATCCCATGATCTCTTACTATGCTTAAGCAACTTTTTGATACTCTGAATGATGTTTTTATTTGAGGATTCAGCTAAACCATTACCCTGGGGATAGTAAGGAGTTGAATGCTTCAGCAAGATACCATTCTTTTCAAAAAATGCTTCCATTAACTTAGACTAGAAATCCTTTGCATTATCTGTTACTATTTTCTGAGGACACCCAAACCTACTAAGGATATTTTCTTCAATGAACTTCCATAATTACTTTGTCTGTGGCATTCCTAGTAGGAATGGCTTCCACCCATTTGGGAAAGAAGTCTGTTGCAGTTAGAATCCACCTGTGTTGTCCTAAGGAAGATGGATTTATCTCCCCTATAAAATCCAGACCCCATTGCTGGAAAGGAGCACTTACTGAAATAGGCTTTAGGGGCAATGACAACAATTTTTGTTTTCCAACAAACTTCTGAAAAGGGATATAGGCTCTTACCTGCTAATAAACATCTACAAACAAAGAGGTCCAATAGTATCCAGCTCTTAAAATCCTATATGCTGTTGTCTTCCAGTACTTGTGACCTCCACAAGCACCCTCATGAGATTCAAAAATTACTCCTTCAATTTCAGATTTATCCAAGCATCTGAGTAGAATACCACTTAGGACCTTCCAGAATACTGCTCTTCTAGTAGACAATACTTAGTAGCTTTAAGCTTTAAATATCTAGCAGCTTTTCTATCTAAATGCTCAAGACATTGCAAAAACAACAGAAAATACACAATGTCTGCATACCATGTGGATGCTGAATAATAGTCCATAATCTTCTCTTTTTCCAAAATTGCTTGATCTTCTTCCTGAGCTAACTCTTCAGCCATCACATGAAATACCAGAGCTTGACAATTTGATTCAGCTAGCAGCTTGGCTAAACCCTGTCCCTTGACTAGTTTGCTAGGTCTGATATCTACATCATACTCCATGATTTTAGCAATCCACCTGCCTCTTTTCCCCTCACTATCAAGTTGTGTTAAAACATCTTTTACTGTAGCATTAGGCACATATGAAATAACCTTAGAATGTAGAACATAGATTCTGAAAAACTTTAAATCTTTTACCAAAGAATAGGCCTTTTTTTCTAAGATACTGTATTTTAATTCAGAATCCCTAAGAGTTTTGCTGAAGAATGCAATAGGCTGCTCCAATCCTTCATTGTTCTTCTACAACAGAATAGCTACTGTTGTATCCTCTGATGCAAATGAGAATGTAATAAATTCTTTGGTGAAATTTGGGCTTACTAATACAGGAGCTTCAGTAAGAGCCATTTTGATCTTCTCGAATGCATTCTTTGCTTCAGTGGTCCACCTGACTTCTTGATCCTTTTTCAGCATGACTGTAATTTGCTTAATAGTCTCAGTAAAGTTTGGTATAAACCAACACAGAAAGTTGATTTTTCCAATGAAAGATTGGACATCCTTTTTACTCCTCGATAAACTTATCTTCAATATAGCTTTTACCCTTTCAGGGTCAATCCTTATACCATCAACATAAACTAAATGACCAAGCAATTTACCTTCCTCTACAGCAAAGTGTGACTTCTTTGGATTCAACGACAAGCCAAATTTTCTACATTTCAGGAAAGTCTGCTTCAAATGCTTCAAATGTTCATCATCTGATTGTGAGAAAACAGTAATATCATCTAAGTAGATTACCACAAACTTGTCCTTTTCTCTGACAAAAGAAATATCCATAGCCCTCTGAAAAGTGGCTCCAGCATTCATTAGACCAAAAGACATCTTATCATACATGAAAGTTCCCTAAGGAGTAGTGAAAGATGTCTTCTCCTTATCATCAGGATGCATAGAAATCTGATTGTACCCTGAGAAACCATCAACCATACAGATCCTCTGTTCCCCAACTACTTTCTGCAATATTTGCTCAATTTTAGGCAGAGGATAATTATCTTTTAGTGAAGATCTGTTCAAATTTCTAAAGTCCACAGACAACCTGATTTCTCCATTCTTTTTCCTAACAGGAACTAGATTAGCCACCCATGAAGAATACTTGAGGGGCACTATGATCTTGGCATCCAACAACTTCTTCACTTCTTTTTCAACAACAGGAAACAAGGTTGGATTAATCCTCCTTAATTTCTGATGAAAGGGTTTGACATTCGGTTTTAAAGGGACTTTATGCTGTATAATTCTAGTGTCATAGGTTCTCAATTCCTCATAATACCATGCAAAAACATCCACATGTTCTTTTAACAATTTAATGTACCTGTTTCTTTGTTCAGCTATAAGTGCTTTAGAAATTTTTACCATTCTAGGTTGTTCTGCAGAGCCAATGTTATAGTTCACCACATTCTCTTTTGAGGACTATACAACAGGTTTTAAGAGTGTATCATCTTTTGAAAAATTACTTTCCAAAGGTACCAAACCCTTTGGGATGAAATTACTTTTTAATTGAATGATTTTGTGTCCAACTATTTCATATTCAGCAATCTCCTCCAGCCTTCCATCCTCTTCATCCTCCCCTTGATCAATTAGGGAATTAGAAAACTCATGTGTAAGCTCTAGAAACGTTTTAATCTCAATATCATCTTCAAACACTCTCCACTTCTTTACATTATCAGGTACAGATGGTCTGTACCTAACTTCAATGGGATATCTCAACTGAGTGGTCTTGGGGATTCTAAAGTAAGTAGCAGCCAAGGCCAATGAATCTGCAGTCTGATTATGATCTCTTGGAATATAGGTAATGTTAAAAGCTACAAAGTAATTTTCAATCATGTCCCATACCTCATTTCGATAGACCTTCAGTAAACCCTACTTCACTTGATAGTTGTTCTTCACTTGCTGAACAACTAATTCGGACTCGCCAAATGCAGAAATCTGCTGAATGCCCAAATCTTTAGCCGCTTTTAAACCTAACAGCAAAGCTTCATATTCAATAGTATTGTTTGTAGTAATAAACTCTAATTTATACATCATCTTTATTGTTTCACCTCCAAGGGATATAAGAAGAACCCCTGCTCCAACACCTTCTTTGCAAGAGGATCCATCAAAGTATAATTGCCACAGCTCATCCTCATGTTCCCTGCTACATTTTACTGGCTGTTGCTTTCCAACCTGTAACAAATCAGTGGCATCGTCATCCTCACTAAAATGTAATATGCAGGTACCCGGGTCTTTATCAACAACATACAGTGGGTGGTTGGTAGGGTTCTTGTCATCTGTCACAATATAAGCAAATTGAAGCTCTCTGTACATCTTTCTATTTTCTCCTCCAAACACAGGAATAGTAGCATATGATAAATCCATTTCTAAGGTCCCACCAACTTTCTTTTCCCAAGACCTAGAGAGAAGTAAACCAAATTTAGGTGTAATATCAGCTACCACTACATCCATGATCACACTTTTCATGGGTAACTAAGCCAAACTGACAACCATGTCCTTTATTACCCCTAAACACTTCACTGCTCAGGAATCAAATGCATACAGATCATGATAAGGTTTGGTGATACTCAGACCTAAAGCCTCCATAACATCCTTTGGCATTTTATTGTGTGAGGCTCCCGAATCTAACAAGAAATTATGTATCAGTTTTTCATGGACTGTAAGAGTAATGTAGAATGGAGGTGAAGCACCTACTTCATTTTTAGTCTTTTCAGCCAGGGCTGATCCAATGAAAATCCTAGGGTTTTCTTCTTGCAAATTCACTGTATCAGAAATAGGCTGATTACTTGCTGAATTAATCATCTTAAGAACTGATTATTTATATGAAGGGTTTTTAACTAATTCAGTTAAAGGTATAGGAATCTTTAACTTTCCTAATTCATTTTCCAGGATGAAATTCTGCACAATTTTATTTACCTCTTCAACCTCCATGTTCTTCTTTTTTCTTCTTCTGAAACCTATGTTTTTTCTGTCACAAGGTCAGATGGCTGCTTAGTAGGGACAACTACCTTCTTCTTCGAGATTTGTACTACCTGTTTTGGACCTGACCTCAGATTCAAAGTATTCTTGAGTTGATTTTGACAGACATCAGTAGTTATAGCAGTCATTTTCAGACCTAAATCATCTTCTATTTCAAACATATCAGCATCATAGCATTCTGCATTTAGAAACTCTTCTTCAGTGACAAAACCCCTGGACAATCTTTCTCCTGGTTCATATCCTGGTCAGTATCTTCAAATATTACTTCATCATCAACCCCTTCCTCATCAGTAACATTGTTCTGAAGAGGTGGTGGTACTCTTTGGTCCTCAGTTTCTCTCCTTTCCCGCTGGATATCATTATTCCTTCGTTCTCTAGGCATGAAACGGGGAGGAAATTGTCTTCTGAACTGGTTCTGATTGTTAGGATTTCGTTCACCTTCTAGAACAGGCTTGCTGGAATTTTTCTCTAGTTCTAATTTGTTTAATTTTGCAGGAAAAATATTTACCAACTTAGCCCTCTCATCAATTTTCCCTTCAGCAGAAAGGGAAGCTGAACCTCCTGGAGCTGCTTCCTTCTTTCCTTTTCTGTCATAGAGCTGCTAAGCTATTTCCTTATTCAATCTATTGAAAGCCAGTATGTTAGATTCTACCTCTAATGCTGCATCCTGCATATTCAGTAAAGAAATAGGTCTCCTTTCTCTTAGTAGTGAGGAAAATTCATGGTCGAAAGCATTTGCATATGTAAGTTTTGCAGATGTTTCTGTAGGCTTTATTTCTGCAGGAATTCTACTATACATTTTGTTAAACCTCTTTGAAAATTATGTAATAGTTTCATCCCTTTTCCTCCTAAGGGCTCCAAACTCAGTTATGTAGTATGTATGGTCTTTGGTGTCACCCCATTGTATCATGAAGAGATCATGAAATTCTTCAATGATAGTGATTGAGTTAGCAGGCAACTCCCTGAACCATTTCCTGACATCTCCATCAAGGCTCTGCACAAATATTTCTAATCCATACATCCTTGGCTTCAATGTTTTGGTTATCAGCATAACTAAGGAAAGCTTCCCAGTGTTCTTCAGCTGTAGTTTCCCCCTGTCCATTAAACCTAGGCAAATATTTCTGATAGTCACCTCCAGGCAGTGCAAAGGATGAGATAAAACCAATGGTGCATATCTTGCTGCAACCATTCGTTCCATCATGACTATAGGCTGATTTTGGGCTGCCATTTTAAGGATGACTGACTTTGGTGATGAAGAGGTTTGACTGGAACTTGGCTGAAAGGGGTTTTTACCTAATTTCAACTGAAAAAAGAGGTATCTTACCAGGAGAGGCTGTTTTAGCTTTTCTAAAATATTGTGGATCAATGAAAACTTGGAAACTACTATCAGGGAATATAGGATTTAACCAAGGTGAAGTTTCTTTCACTTTTCTCAACACAGATGAAAGTGATGAACCACCCAACTGGTCAGGGTCACATAAAGATGGTGATGATTGAGACCTTCTAATCTTCCTTGCTGTCTTCAATATCTGTTTAGGATCTGTAACATCTAACTGCAATGGTGAAGTAGGTTAGTTTCTAGTTCCAACTCCTCTTGTAGCCACTGTGACAAACTGGTGAAAAGTAGCCTTAAAGGTGTGCTAGTTTAAGTTCACCTCTTAAAACCAGTGAAATGATAAGTATCCCATAGAAAAATATGTTTTAAACTTCATTCCCCAGCAACGGCGCCAAATATGTTTGCGCCAGAAATTGTTTCCAAACTACAAAGAAACAAGCCAACACAATCTCAAATATTCAATCAAGCTAAACTAGGTTTTTAGGGTTTCTGAAAGGTTTTTCTGGTTGTGAAGTTTGGGGACAAAAAGGGAATACATTCATAAGCCAAATAGAAACTAAATCACAAGTAAAGAAGAACAGAGATGCATAATATAATAACCATGTATCAACAGAACATAACTTTGAAGTTCATCAACAACTGACAAGCATTACAAGCATAAAGACTATAAACCAACAATGAAATTATCAATTATGTAGCTAAACAAGCTAGAAATGAAGCCAAAACACAGACTGAAGGGTAACATGGATCATATATTTCATAATTATGTTCATCAAATACACATGAGAGTCAAGTACTTAGCTCATAAACAAGTCCAAAGACCTCCTTAAGACAGCCAAAAATCGAACCCCTTGTTCTCTTTTTGTTCCTAAATACTGTTTTTCAAAATTCAATTAGGGTCCAAACCCTAACTGTTTTTAGTGTACTCATCGATAGGATAATGTCAAAATTATAATTACAAAAAATAAATTATTTTCAAAAACATAACAAGTAACTTTTTTAGCTAACAATGCTCAAAAGTCCTTAGCAACTTCTGCCAATAAAGCTATCCCATCTAAGGCTTGGGCCTTTTTCCTAGCTTTTTATTGCTTAGTTTCCATATCTTTCATCCTTCCTGTAAGCTCCTTATTCTATTGTTGTAGGCTTCTGACAGTCTGTTTTAATACTGCACACTGTAAATCTGAGTTTCTTTTCCTTTTTAATAAACAACAAACTTTTGCTCTTACTGTCAACTGAAGGCTGCTGAGATTCATAATCTCCCTTTGAAGGTTCTGCCACTTCCTCAAGTTTGACACATTTTTTATCTTCAGCCTTGAATTTTTGTCCTAATTTTCTAATTAGGGTTTGTCCCTTATCAACATGCTTTTTGGTAGGTTGTCCTTCCTGGTTAATTTGGAACCCAGACCAAAAGAGAAAGTAGTCCCAAGTCTTTCCTTCTCTTTGCAGAACAGTGCTAATAATAATCTTGATCAATCCATGATGAAAGATGGATTGTGTAGTGTGGTCATGATACTCCTTGATCCTGCTTGACATTTTATGCAAATTCTTTAATAGGAAGAAAGGAAGCCTCATCCTTGATTCACCAGCAAGGTGCTGTAGGAACCTGAAATGATACTTGAAGACAAAAGCATACCACCCTTCATAGGTAATGTAGCTTTGTAGGACCTTGATGGGCTCTACCCATTCAGCTTTGAAATTTTGGATGACCACTCCCTTGCCCCAGTCTGGAATAATGCCAGGCAAAAGATACCTTTGGGCATTGAAGGAAAATGGCACCTTTTTGAACCAAAGCTCTCCTTCATTCTTGACTCATATTGCTTCAGCCACCAACTCTACAGTTAATTTGAATTTCAGAGTGTCAAATGATACCGTATCTTGTTTATAACATTGAGCAAATTTATGAGAAACTTCGGTGTTATATCCATCAAACTTTTTAAAGAAATCCAACCATCCAGCATTCTCAAAGAGCTCTGCACAACCTGGAAACTTGTCAATCCAATTCAGCTCAGTGGGCTCCTCCCTGTTGGTCTTCCCACTTTTCTTCATCTGCTTTCCCAAGGCTTAATGATGTTTCTGTGTAGTTTTAAGAACCTTCTAGTGACTTAACAGCCCTTTTTTTGCTCCAGTTTTTAAAGTTTTAACATTCACCTCTCCTTTGGATTTTCCTAGGCTGTTTTTCTTTGATGTTTTACACAGTTTGTTCTATTGTCAATGTAGGGAATTTTTTGTACCGATCTTGGGTAAATTAGGTCAAACAGAGCACCAAAAATCTATAACATAGCTGCTGCTGAACTTAACTAACATCCAAGATGTTCATTTCGACCTTTTTGACTGATCTCTCATCGTTGGGAGTTTATTAAAAACATGAATTTATGTTTTCCTTAATCAATTTGACATCACAAGCCTTAATAGAAAAACCCCCAATTTAGCAAGTCATGACCAAAGTGACATGGAATACCTCACTTCCGTCTTGCTGCAGGTGTTTAAAATCGATCCTTAGACAATCTGAATGTTGAATTTGGCCATCCAGGTGTCCTCAAGTCTTCAGTTTACTTCCAACTGTCGCACTGAGAAAACCCTAACTTCCTTCTTCAACTACAAATTTTGGATTCTTATCAATTGTCTTCATTCCACTTCTCCACCAGCTTCGTAATGCCTATGTGGAGAACCTCTTTCCCATCAATCTTGCCTCATTCCTCTATCTGTCATGATTTCCCAAGCCCTAACTTCTGACTACCACGATCTCCTTCACAATATAGACCACACCTATTTGCATGATTATTTTTGATGAAACACGTATCAAACCTATCTACACATGTGATTCGTCATCCAGGAGTGAAATCATTGGAGAATTTGGCGAAAAAACTGAGAAATTTAGCACCCGCGATATTCTTGTAGCGCCTCAGTGTAAACTTTTAACTGTTGCGCTACAAGAAAGTTTTAAAACCAAATTTGGTGCTTTTTTAACCATTAATTCCATGTTAAATAAGGTTTATATGGTAAACTTTGATCTTAGTGTTGATTTGTGAACCCTTTAATCAACATATTTCCTATAGAACCCTTCAGAACCATAAGAAAAACAAAACATAATGAAAACCTAAAAGCAAAAATCAAAATTTCACTTTAAACCAAAATTTCCTAAAGTAAGCAAATGAGCAAGATTCAAACAAAAATCACAAGCAAAGTATAAGACTGAAGAAAACAAATTCATGACTTAACATCTGGCTCCAGCTGCGGGATGAAGTCCTCCCTGTGAGGCGTCAAGAACCTGTAGACCAGTGCCTTCTCTTCTCCTACCTACTAGTCTGCAAAATTTCCATTGGGTTATGGAGTCCTTATTATGCTTTACTCACACCGGTATATACAATGAAAAGTGAAAATCGCCTTAAAGACTGTAAAAATGCTTGAGGAATCGTCCATTGACTAGACTTGATAATTCCTCACCTTCCAAATACTGCAGGATCAAGGTGTTATTTTCTAGAAACTTAGTCACTAGGAAAGGGCCAAACCAGAGGTTGTCAAATTTGCCTCACTTCCCTTTTTTCTCTTTCCTAGAATCCCACCTAAAAACCATATCACCAACTGAGAAAGTGTTTTCTTTGATGTTCCTGTCAAATTTGCTTTTAATCTTCAATTTGTATAACTGTTCCCTTTCTTTGACTTTTTCCATGTTCTGCTGCAACTCTATCATCTCATAAATCCTTCTCTGCATATCATTTGGTTCCTCCTAGCAATTTTGAAGAAACTTCATCACTGGGATTCCCAATTGAACAAGAAAAACTACATCTGTGGCATACACTAATTGGAAAGGGAAAGTTCCAATTTCTTGTTTGACTGTTATCTTATCATCCCATAATGCATATTTCAGCATAGAATCCCATGATCTCTTATTATGCTTAAGAAACTTTTTGATACTCTGAATGATCTTTTTTTTTTAGGATTCAGCTAAACCATTACCCTGGGGATAGTAAGGAGTTGAATGCTTCAACAAGATACCGTTATTTTCACAAAATGCTTCCATTGCCTTAGAATTGAAAGCCTTTGCATTATCTGTTACTATTTTCTAAGGACACCCAAACCTAGTAAGGATATTTTCTTCAATGAATTCCATAATTACTTTGTCTGTGGCGTTCCTAGTAGGGATGGCTTCCACCCATTTGGTAAAGAAGTCTGTTGCAGTTAGAATCCACCTGTGTTATCCTAAGGAAGATGGATTTATCCCCCCTATAAAATCTAGACCCCATTGCTGGAAAGGAGCACTTACTGCAATAGGCTTTAGGGGCAATGACAACAATTTTTGTTTGCGAGCAAACTTCTGACAAGGGATACAGGCTCTTACCTGCTGGTAAACATCTGCAAACAAAGAGGTCCAATAGTATCCATCTCTTAAAATCCTATATGTTGTTGTCTTCCAGTACTTGTGACCTCCACAAGCACCCTCATGAGATTCAGAAATTACTCCTTCAATTTCATATTTATCCAAGCATCTGAGTAGAATACCATCTGGGTCCTTCCAGAATAATTGCTCTTCTACTAGACAATACTTAGTAGCTTTAAGCTTTAAAGATCTAGCAGCTTTTCTATCTAAATTCTCAGGACATTGCAAAAACAACAGAAAATACACAATGTCTGCATACCATGTGGATGCTGAATAATAGTCCATAATCTTCTCTTTTTCCAAAATTACTTGATCTTGATCCTGAGCTAACTCTTCAGCCATCACATGCAATCCCAGAGCTTGACAATTTGATTCAGCCAGCAGCTTGGCTAAACCCTATCCCTTGACTAGTTTGGTAGGTCTGATATCTACATCATACTCCATGATTTTAGCAATCCACCTGCCTCTTTTCCCCTCACTACCAGGCTATGCTAAAACATATTTTATAGTAGCATTAGGCACATATGAAATAACCTTAGAATGTAGAACATAGATTCTGAAAAACTTTAAAGCTTTTACCAAAGCATAGGCCTGTTTTTCTAAGATATTGTATTTTAATTCAGAATCCCTGAGAGTTTTGCTGAAGAATGCAATAGGATGCTCCAATCCTTCATTATTCTTATGCAACAGAACAACTGCTATTGTATCCTCTAATGCAAATGAGAATGTAAGAAATTCTCTAGTGAAATCTAGGCTTACTAATACAGGAGCTTCAATAAGAGCCATTTTGATCTTCTCGAATGCATTCTTTGCTTCAGTGGTCCACCTGACTTCTTGATCTTTTTTCAGCATGACTGTAATATGCGTAATAGTCTCAGCAAAGTTTGGTATAAAACAACGCAGAAATTTCATTTTGCAAATGAAAGATTGGACATCCTTTTTACTCCTCGATAAACTTATATTCAATATAGATTTTACCCTTTCAGGGTCAATCCTTATACCATCAGTAGAAACAAAATGACCAAGCAATTTACCTTCCTGTACAACAAAGTGTGACTTCTTTGGAGTCAAGGACAAGCCAAATTTTCTACATTTCAGGAAAGTCTGCTTCAAATGCTTCAAATGTTCATCATCTGATTGTGAGAAAACAGTAATATCATCTAAGTAGATTACCACAAACGTGTCCTTTTCTCCGACAAAAGCAATATCCATAGCCCTCTGAAAAGTGGCTCCAGCATTCTTTAGACTAAAAGGAATCTTATCATACATGAAAGTTCCCCAAGGAGTAGTGAAAGATGTCTTCTCCTTATCATCAGGATGCATAGAAATCTGATTGTACCCTGAGAAACCATCAACCATAGAGATCCTCTATGCCCCAACTACTTTCTGCAATATTTGCTCAATTTTAGGCAGAGGATAATTATCTTTTAATGAAGATCTGTTCTAATTTCTAAAGTCCACACACAACCTGATTTCTCCATTCTTTTTCCTAACAGGAACTAGATTATCCACCCATGAAGAATACCTAAGGGGCACTATGATCTTGGCATCCAACAACTTCTTCACTTCTTTTTCAATAACAAGAAACAAGGTTGGATTAATCCTCCTTAATTTCTGACGAAAGGGTTTGACATGCAATTTTAAAGGGACTTTATGCTGTATAATTCCAGTGTCATAGGTTCTCGATTCCTCATAAAGGGACTTTATGCTGTATAATTCCAGTGTCATAGGTTCTCGATTCCTCATAATACCATGCAAAAACATCCACATGTTGTTTTAACAATTTAATGTACCTGTTTCTTTGTTCAGCTGTAAGCGCTTTAGAAATTTTTACCATTCTAGGTTGTTCTACAGAGCTAATGTTACAGTCCACCACATTCTCTTCTGAGGACTGTACAACAGGTTTCAAGATTGTATCATCTTTTGAAAAAATCCTTTCCAAAGGTACCAAACCCTTTGGGATGAAATTACTTTTTAATTCAATGATTTTGTGTCCACCTATTTCATTTTGAGCAATCTCCTCCACCTGTCCATCCTCTTCATCCTCCCCTTGATCAATCAGGGAATTAGAAACTCATGTGTAAGCTCTAGAAACCTTTTAATCTCAATTTTATCTTCAAACACTCTCCACTGCTTTACATTATCAGGTACAGATGGTCTGTGCCTAACTTTAATGGGATATCTCAACTGAGTGGTCTTGGGGATTCTAAAGTGAGTAGCATCCAAGGCCAATGAATTTGCAGTCTGATTATGATCACTTGGAATATAGGTAATGTTAAAAGCTACAAAGTAATTTTCAATCATGTCCCATACCTCATTTCGATAGACCTTCAGTAAACCCTGCTTCACTTGATAGTTGTTCTTCACCTGCTGAACAACTAATTCGGAATCGCCAAATGTAGAAATCTACTGAATGCCAAAATATTTAGCAGCTTTTAAACCTAACAGCAAAGATTCATATTTAGTAGTATTGTTTGTAGTAATAAACTCTAATTTATACATCAGCTTTACTGTTTCACCTCCAGGGGATATAAGAAGAACCCCTACTCCAACACCTTCTTTGCAAGAGGATCCATCAAAGTATAATTGCCACAGCTCATCCTCATGTTCCCTGCTGCATTTTACCGGCTGTTGCTTTCCAACCTGTAACAAACCAGTAGCATTTTCATCCTGACTAAAATGTAACATGCAAGTACCCAGGTCTTTATCAATAGCATACAGTGGGTGGTTGGTAGGGTTCTTGTCATCTGTCACAATATAAGCAAATTGAAGCTCTCTATACAGCCTTCTGTTTTCTCCTCCAAACATAGGAATAGTAGCATATGATAAACCATTTGTAAGGTCCCACAAACTTTCTTTGCCCAATACCTAGAGAGAAGTAACCCAAATTTAGGTGTAATATTAGCTACCACTACATCCATGATCACACTTTTCATGGGTAACTGAGCCAAACTGACAACCATGTCCTTTATTACCCCTAAACACTTCACTGCTCGGGAATCAAATGCATACAGATCATGATAAGGTTTGGTGATACTCAGACCTAAAGCCTCCATAACAGCCTTTGGCATTAAATTGTGTGAGGCTCCTGAATCTAACAAGCAATTATGTATCATTTTTTCATGGACTGTCAGAGTAATGTAGAATGGAGGTGAAGCACCTGCTTCATTTTCAGTCTTTTCAGCTAGGGCTGATCCAATGAAAATCCTAGGGTTTTCTTCTTGCAAATTCACTGTATAGGAAATAGGCTGATTACTTGCTGAGTTAATCATATTAAGAACTGATTCTTTATATGAAGGGTTTTTCATTAATTCAGTTAAAGGTATAGGAATATTTAACTTTCCTAATTCATTTTCCAGGCTGAAATTCTGCACAGTTTTATTTACCTCTTCAACCTCCATGTTCTTCTTTTGTTTTTCTGAAACCTGTCTTTTTTCTGTCATAGGATCAGATGGCTGCTTAGCAGGGACAACTACCTTCTTCTTCGGGATTTGTACTATCTGTTTTGGACCTGACCTCAGATTCATAGTCTTCTTGAGTTCATTTTGATAGACATCAGTAGTTACAGCACTCATTTTGATACCTAAATCATCTTCTGTTTCGAACATATCAGCATCATAGCATTCTGCATTTAGAAACTCTTCTTCAGTGACAAAACTCTCGGACAATCTTTCTCCAAAATGGTTCATATCCTGGTTAGTATCTTCAAATATTACTTCATCATCAACCTCTTCCTCATCAACAACAATGTTCTGAAGAGGTGGTGGTACTCTTTGGTCTTTAGTTTCTCTCCTTTCCCACTGGATATCATTATTCCTTTGTTCTCTAGGCATGAAACGGGGAGAAAATTGTCTTCTGAACTGGTTCTGATTGTTAGGATTTCGTTCACCTTTTGGAATAGGCTTGCTGGAATTTTTCTCTAGTTCTAATTTGTTTAATTTTGCAGTCAAAATCTTCACCAACTTAGCCCTCTCATCAATTTTCTTTTCAGCAGAAAGGGAAGCTGAACCTCCTGAAGCTGCTTCCTTCTTTCCTTTTCTATCATAGAGCTTCTAAGCTGTTTCGTTCTTCAATCTATTGGAAGCCAGTATGTTAGATTCTACCTCTAATGCTGCATCCTGCATATTTATTAAAGAAATAGGTCTCCTTTCTCTTAGTAGTAAGGAAAATTCATGATTGAAAGCATTTGCATATGTAAGTTTTGCAGATGTTTCTGTAGGATTTATTTCTGTCGTAATTCTACTTTACATTTTGTTAAACCTCTTTGAAAAGTATGCAATAGTTTCATCCCTTTTCCTCCTAAGGGCTCCAAAATCAGTTATGTAGTATGTATGGTCTTTGGTGTCACCCCATTGTCTCATGAAGAGATCACGAAGTCCTTCAATGATAGTGATTGAGTTAGCAGGAAACTCCTTGAACTATTTCCTGACATCTCCATTAAGGCTCTGCATGAACATTCTCATCCATACATCCTTGGCTTCAATGTTTTGGTTATCAGCATAACTAAGGAAAGCTTCCCAGTGTTCCTCAGCTGTAGTTTCTCCCTGTCCATTAAACCTAGGCAAATATTTCTGATAGTCACCTCCAGGAAGTGCATTTAAAGGATGAGGAAAAACCAATGGTTCATATCTAGCTGCAACCATTTGGTCCATCATGTCTATACGCCGATTTTGGGCTGCCATTTTAAGGCTGACTGACTTTGGTGATGAAAAGGTTTGACTGGAACTTGGCTGAAAGGGGTTTTTACCTAATTTCAACTGAAACAAAGGTATCTTACCAGGAGAGGCTATTTTAGTTTTTTTTAAAGATTGTGGATCAGTGAAAACTTGGAAACTACTGTCAAGGAATATAGGCTTTAACCAAGGTGAAGTTTCTTCCTCTTTTCTCAACACAGATGAAAGTGATGAACCGCCCAACTGGTCAAGGTCACATAGGGATGGTAATGACTAATACCTTCTAATATTCCTTGCTCTCTTCAATATCTGTTCAGGATCTGTAACACCCAATTGCAATGGTGAAGTAGGTCTATTTCTAGTTCCAACTCCCCTAGTAGCCACTGTGACAAACTGGTGAAAAGTAGCCTTAAAGATGTGTTGGTTTAAGTTCACCTCTTAAAGCCAGTGAAATGATAAGTATCCCAGGGAAAAATATGTTTTCAACTTTGTTCCCCGGCAACGGCGCCAAAGATGTTTGTGCCAGAAATTGTTTCCAGACTACAAAGAAACAAGCCAACACAATCTCAAATATTCGATCAAGCTAAAATAGGTTTTTAGGGTTTCTAAAAGGTTTTTTTGGTTGTGAAGTTTGGTGACAAAAAGGGAATACATTCATAAGCCAAATAGGAACTAAATCACAAGTAAAGAAGAACAGCAATGCATAATATAATAACCATGTATCAACAGAACATAACTTTGAAGTTCATCCACAACTGACAAGCATTACAAGCATAAAGACTATAAACCAGCAATGAAATTATCAATTATGTAGCTAAACAAGCTAGAAATGAAGCCAAAACACAGACTGAAGGGTAACATGGATCATATATTTCATAATTTTGTTCATCAAATACACATGAGAGTCAAGTACTTAGCTCATAAACAAGTCTAGAGACCTCCTTAAGCCAGCCAAAAATTGAACCCCTCATTAGAGGAAATTGGGGGTCTAAAATGGGCCTTATAAGAAAACGTGCCAAAATAAGTTTTTTTGAGTTGGAATTCAAGAACCAATAGAATTTCAATAAAATAAGTCAACCATAATGGTTGAATTTACATATTTGTCATTAAAAAAAACTACTTTTTTTGTTCGTATTTTCGACATATCTCATTGTGTTTTTACTCAAATTTCGATCGGAAGAGCTCGTTGGATGCCGAATTTGATTCCGCATCTAACGAGTACCCACACTGCATACTTTTGACGGACCCTGCTACCCCAAAAACAAGAAATACCTGAAAAAATGTGATGATGACATCATCATCACATTTTTTCAGGTAT